>CAKAOH010040772.1:0-104255 GCA_916701665.1 Sebastiscus tertius | reverse complement strand
GGCCACTTTATTAGGTACACCTTGCTAGTACTGGGTGGTCTTCTGCTGCTGTAGCCCATCTGCTTCAAGGTTGGACGTGTTGTGCGTTCAGAGATGGTCTTCTGCATACCTTGGTTGTAACGAGTGGTTATTTGAGTTACTGTTGCCTTTCTATCATCTCCAACCACTCTGCCCATTCTCCTCTGACCTCTGACATCAACAAGGCATTTCCGTCCACACAACTGCCGCTCACTGGATATTTTCTCTTGTTCGGACCATTCTCTGTAAACCCTAGAGATGGTTGTGCGTGAAAATCCCAGTAGATCAGCAGTTTTTGAAATACTCAGACCAGCCCGTCTGACACCAACAACCATGTCACGTTCAAAGTCACTTAAATCCCCTTTCTTCACCCTTCTGATGCTCGGTTTGAACTTCAGCACGTCGTCTTCACCACGTCTAGATGCCTAAATGCATTGAGTTGCTGCCATGTGATTGGCTGATTAGCTATTTGTGTTAACAAGCAATTGAACAGGTGTGCCTAATAAAGTGGCCGGTGAGTGTATATTCACTTCAACACGCGTCACATAGCATCGCACCCGAAAAAAGGCAGAGAATTAGCGTGTCCATCTGGGTGTCATGTTTCCATCATTGCTAATCGGAGCTGGAGCCGATGAATTGCCGCGACTACTGCAGAGTCATTTGTCCCTTGAGTGAATACTGATTGTAACCTTTCCCACTGAAGGCAAGTTTAGTTTTGTTATAAACCATTACTGTAATAATATTGGGAAAATGGGTAACAAAATAATGCAAGTTTAGTGACACTAAATTAATAAGATTATCAATAACATAAACTGCATGTTTCCTTTATTGTTTTAAATTAATAAATAGCTGTTTTTTTCTAAACTGCCAATTTTTTAAGGCACAAACTATTTTTACCTTGGCATTTTGGGCCCTCATAATGTCATCAACGACTCTATGGCCCCAGGGGAGGAGCTACTAATGCATGAAAGCCTATTTTAGAGGGGCATTAGTTAATAAGCAGCCGCTGTCTATCAAAAATAAGTACTGTTTGGCTATATGGCTTTGAACCTGCAAGTGTGCGTGTGTCCTTCAATGCTAAATCTCCATGGGCGATCAAAGGCCAGTGCAAATAGGTGACACCTTTAATCAAACTTGACCAAGAAGGGTGTCACACATTACAGTTTAATCTGCATTAGCATAGATGATGGATTGCAATCACAAAGTTAAAAAAAAGCCCACATGAAATAAAAGTGTAAGTGCAGCCAGGACACAGTAAAGATCAAATCATGTAAATAATCTCTGGAGGTGGTCAGCGATGCATTTTGGCCAATATAACAACAAAGAATGAAGCAATGTGTGTCCAATCATCATATAGAAGCAGCGTGAACGTGGAGTTTTCTTTGTGGATCTGACGGAGCTCTCACACCTCAAACAGGCAGCGTGCAGCCTGGATTATCAGGGCGCCGGCACAGTGGGAACAAGCGAGACGACATGTTTACTGTCAATTTTAGAGGATGTAAATATTATGAGGACATAATATGCATGACAGCTGAGGGAATGAGAAATCAGATTTCAGCGCTCACGGCAGAGGTACATTTTAATGTGAGCTGTGAAGTGTCATAGAGTCAGTAAATCTGTCTAGAAGTCATATCTGTCCTCTTTACCTCATATCTCTATTTGCTTTTATTGGGTTATTCTATCAGAAAAGCTATAATGCACTTCAGTTTTCTTTATCTTCTTTGTACCGACAGCAATACTTCAAAGTTTCGACTGTAATGTCGTCTGTTTTAATCTCTGTTTTCTTTCCTTCATTCACCTTTTGAAATTGAAACGCAATGGTATTTGCACCAAGGATGTGTGGGCAATCAGCAGCCGCAATAAGTCTCCTGTGGGATGATTTCATTTTAACATTAAGTTTTCCTAAACTTAACTAACGTGTTGAGAGGGATAATTCAATTTGGGGGGAGTAATGTATTTTTTTGTCCTATCTAAAAAATAGCCAAGCTTCACTTAATTAGTATATAGGATTAGCAGCATGCTTGTATTTATTAACCACTTGCAACCTGGAGGGAGAGATGTGAGGCAAAGATACTGTGTGAGATGAAAGAGACGAGTGCATGACGGTGTAGTTTGACCCATTGATTTGGTGTCTTTGGTCAGCAGTTGGAGCTGCAGAAGTGCAATTGTACTCCTTCTCAGAGTCATAACTCAGATAGATCTTAAACTACAAACAGACATGATCACATATTTTTAGATTCACTGTGACTTCCAGAGGATATCATTATATCTTTTACAGTTTTCTGTAATCATGCTGACGAACAGTCAAACCGAAGCAAAAACATAACCTCCTTGCTTGGAGGTAAACTGCTAATAGCTAATTTGGCATACTTTTAACACCAATTTGACAAAATGTAAATAAATATAGACTACAATAGGCCCACAGCTCTAACTGATTTGGGTTGGAGGGCTGTAGTTGTCTTAATCCATTCCATTCCATTCCATTCCATTCCATTCCATTGATTTTGAGCAGTGATGCGCGGTTGGGTTAGAGCAGGCTAATCTCACCTTTCAGTAAACTGCTTTGTACTGCGTTTAGAGAAATAAGCAGCAATGAAATAAGTAGGAAACGAAAACTGGACTACCCCTTTGAGTTAACCTTAACCAGATTTCCTCTACTTGCCTAAAGGTAACCACCAAACCGTTTTAAGTTCAAAACAGAAAATAGAGACAATGGCATGTCCGAGTGACACTGTCACATAATCTGATTCATACTATTGTTTCATAATGTGATTTATGACAGAGTAAGGCTTACCTTCTGCATGTTATGTACACTCATAAATATATGACATTTTGGCTTCCTAACTGTGACTGACTACCTCTTCATTTTCTCTCTCTCCATCTTTTATGTTTGGTAGAAAAGCAATAAAACACCTGCTGTCTCAAGGTCTGCTACCCTTTCTTTCTTTATTAGTCCTCTCCTTTTAACTTTTTTTATAGAAAATTGATTATTTTTCTCTACCTTCTGCCTTGCCTTCTCACTTTCTTCCACCTCCACATCCCCCATCTCACTGATTGTCTCCCTTCCCTCCACCCGTCCTTCCTCTTTTCCCTACCTGACGAGGTCATGAACGGTGCTTTTGCTTTTGTTCTCTCATCCCTTTTTGAGTCAATGTTTACTGCCAGCTAAAAAACAACTCCCTGTGGATCAGACTCTCTTAGGTAGTGCCTCACCTGTTGGACTTGTCTCCTATTACCTCAATGAGTGGCCGCAGAGATTTATGTCGACTGTGCAGCTGACACAGGTTTAGAGCCGTATCGAGACAGCCAGCTGGCTGCTTTACTCTGCAAATAAGCCCAACTACTGGTGGGAACCAGCATGAGAGGCAGGAGGGCTGGCACATGAACACCTTCTCCGGCTCTACGCTGTCTTGTCATTTATCACAACTTAACGACTTTAGTTTTAATGTTATTGCCTTCTGGAGAGTTTCCTCTTTCACTCAGGTTATCCATCAACAAAGTGACATTGATTGCTGTCATATAATTTTGTATAAAGCAATCATGATTCATGACTGTCTTAAAGAGAGATTGGTATGAGTGATCTTTTTTTTACTTGCAGAAAATAATGTCTAAATAGCAATTGGATCCGTTCTCTGCTCTCCGTGAAACATCACATCTCCCTGTGTGAACGTTCATTGTAATGAATATGAACTTTGTTTTGGGATTGTTTTGTGATATTTATAAAGATTGAACAAGTGATCAATTAACTTCATTGAAGATCTTTTTGACATCTTTAAGCTCATTGTTTTGATTTTATGGCACATAAATATTCCGTATGATTCGGTTTCATCAGTTATATCAACACTCTTTCCAGCAGCAACAAGCATCTGTTTTCAACTAAAAAGCTCTAATACTGTTCACTATCTGCCTGCCGAGCACCAAACAGCCAACAAATTAAAGTTCAACTAGCTTTTGAAGAGAGTTTAACTTCCAAAGAGACAGATATTTTTCTCAGGGTTTGGTGAAGACCAAAACTGAGCTAAAAGGAGAGTGAACATTGTCAGGTGGACAGAAAGACTGACTCCAAATGAATGATAAAGTTGCTCCGTATCTGTTGGGAGTGTAAATAGGTAATTGTTTGCTACTGTATGTATAAGTCCCTTTGGACAAAAGCGTCTGCCAAATACATGTAATGTAATGTAATATATGCCATAACAACTTTGTAAGGTGATGATTATGTCAGTAATTTCTGGTGTTTTCAGCTTGTTGTGGAGTTCCTCTGCCATCAAGTAGCCAACAAAATATGGATTTACCAACCCAATCTCATAGGAAGGTGTATAAATAGCATGAGATTACAAAGACAGTTAGGTTGAGGCAACAAAACCATTTAGTTAGGTTTAGGAAAAACACCATGGTTGGGCTTAAGATAAGTACATAAACTAAGTAAAACATGTAACAGAAGTACTGAAAACATGTCAAAAGCGACGCTTCAAAATAACTCAACGACACTTTGGAACACAAACACCGGTCTCTCGGTTGAAAGTCCTGTGTTTGTTGGACCCATCCACCTCCTGTCCCACCCACCATAAGCAGTCTTTCTCACTTTTTATCTTACGTCACTCTGAGTGCAACATATTTACACGGATTCCACGGAAGAGCAAGAATGGCGTTGTTATTGCGCGTATATATGCCATTTGGTGCGACCAGGCTGTATTAATGTGGCTGTAAGTTAAATGACAATGTTTGAAGTCAACCCAGGAAGAAGTGTGTGTGTTGTAATGATAAACTGTTGTGAAAATTGAAGCTGCCACAAATATCATTAATAACTCAAAAACTTTTATGCCCGAACTGAATCCACACAGCTGCTTCCCTCCAACTATTATTCACCACACATCTTCTTCTCCATTCATATCTTTAGTAAATCTCTCTATTTCAGTATTCTATAAAGCGTTGCCAGATGGGAAATGTTAAACTAAGGTACCAGAAGCTTAAAATGATCATATTTTGTGGAAAATTATTGTACGTGAGCAAGCTGACGTAGTTATGATGCGTGGAAGGGGGTGTGTGTCCATCAGTCTGACAATAGCCTGTGTGTAATAGCCTACTAGTACAAAATTAAATTACCAGCTAAGCTAATTAAATAAATGACTGGTGCATTCAAAGCTATCACTTGTGTTAAGTCTATTCAAATGAGCGTCGAGCAGCCGTTCTCGCAAGTCACGTATATCAACATCATAGCCTACACCAAGCATGATTGGCTGTAAAGAACATTACAAATGTTCAGTGTGATCCCAAGTAAGCCTGAAAAGTAAAAAATGAGGTATAGTTACTTAATCCTCTCTCTTTTTGGTGATATGTTGAGCAAAGTGGAATCCAGGTAGCAGTTGGTTTCCCTCATAATGTAATGTACTTTGTTGGAAATATGGTTACATGTGCACATTATCTTTCTCTGAAAGAAATGTTCCCTCACATTTTCCTTCCCTGTTCCTTTCAGGACAATGTGAAAGTAATAACACACTTTTATCACTGCCTCCACAAAATGTGCCAGAATTTCAGTCCCAGTTACAAGAGACCATTTTCCTCAAAGGCTCCTGCATTTTGTCCCACTCTCAAGCCTGTATCTTTTTATATGACACAGAGCACACAGCATTGTGCAGCACATGGTATACAGCTATAACACAGCTCTGAGCTGAGGGAAGGGAAACCTCTCACACAGGCCTTTGTCCAATCTCCAATAAAGCCCAAATAACCTGTGTTAGATTTAAAGAGCCTCGCCTCTGTTGCCCTCTGCTCATCTTTACTCCCCAGATACAGGAGGAAGGAGACATGTAACTGAAGTACAGCCACTGCTGACTGTATGTTACACAGCTGCAGACCCACAACTCTTGATGGGATTGTACACTTTCAATGATAAAGGGAGACACAATGCAATGTATGGCTTCTCATCTGTCTCTGTGTACACACTGCAGTCTGTTAGTGCCTGGATGGCCGGTAGTGTGAGTGTTTGTGTGTAGGAGGGGGTAGGCTGGGATCTGTGTGTAGGCATGCATGCAAGTTTGGGGAAGGGAAGAGAACAATTTTAACAAAGAAACAAACAAGAAAAGCTAAGGAAGATACAATTAGGAAAAGAAACAACAACAAAAAGGTGTAGAACTTGTTAAAATACATTTTACGTGGACTTTTATGTATTTTTACTTTCTTTTAAAGGAACACTGTGTAGCATTTCAGCGGATCTATTAGCAGACAGCCCATTCTCATTCCCAGGGCCTTAATACCGAGGCTTTGTCACGGCTGTCGCAGTTTGGTACTTTGGCACACTTTAGCTCCGGTATGAAATGCCGGGCGTTCCATTAACTATAATGTACTGTAAACTCATCAGCAGCAACAGTAAACGTGGTGATGTAGTTTAAAGCGTGAAAGACACACATCTGAGGCGGATGGGTCCAACAAACACAAGGCTTTCATCCAGGAGACCGCTGTTCGTGTCCCATGTGCCACGTTACAATCATCTGTTCGTTTGTATCCTGTGTTCATAGCGTTTAGTGTCATTTTCACAAATGTAGTAGTTTTAAGCCCAACCATGCATTTCTTTCCTAAACCTAATTATAGTGGTTTTGATGCAGAAAATAAAGTGACACCAAGAGGCGTCACAAGGGGTATGTGACGAGCTGGGATGAGAACGTGTTGTAGCAGAAATATAATATAATATTCATAACACTGTTTTTATTAGTGTATAATCACCTGAAACTAAGAATTGTTGTGTTTTCGTTACCTTAGAATGAGTTCTTCATATCTACATAGGGAACGGGTCCTCTTCAAAGGAGTCAGCCATGTTGCTCCGCCATGTTTTTACAGTATCCCAGAGCCTTTTGCATTTTTACGTGAAGACGTAGTTCTCGCCTGTGAAACTGTGGTAACATGAGCCGCAGAGTGCAAAACCGTGGTACCGCCAGCAGCCGTCTGACTTCTGTTGCTCCTAAAGTAGTGTTATTATGGTAAGGATGGCCTCTGAGCGAGGCGAACGGCGTAACCACGGTTTTGCACTCTGTGGCTCATCTTACCACAGTCTTGGAAAGGGAGGAGTGAGCGGAGGGGTACTTTTTTGGTTGCAATTTGCAACCACACCACTAGATGCCGCCAAATCTTACACACTGCACCTTTAATCCCATTGCAACTAGAAAAATATTAAAAACACCAGCAACATTTCACTTTAAATCCCCCTATTCAGCATTTATATTCAGTATGTATAAACATTGAATGCGTGGTTTGTATCACACTGTAATGTAGTTGTAGTGTAAGCAGATATTAGTGTTTATTAATTTATTTTCCAACAACAACAGCCATAAGTGGAGGCTTGTGTATAAACTGATAATTAATGACAATAGTAAAACTAGTAAATGACAATATAGTAATGATATAAAATGTGTCTTCATAGGAGAAGTTGTAATTGTTTACAGCTACTGTACATTAACACATTTCCTTAAATCTGCTTACAACTATATTATACTCTCTGAAATCCAGTCAGGTGTAAAGGTACTTCCACATAATCCACATGATCAGGGAATTAATGCAGCTGGTAGTAATGTATGTGAGGAAGGTTTCATAATGTACAGGGTATGTATGTACTGTATGTCTGTGTATATGAGGAAGGTGTCATCGGCCTTTCAGTCGGTCAGAGCGACAAAAGCGTGCCCACCCACCGAGAGAGGAAGGGTCATTTTCCGAGAACGACCGATCACTGTTATCTGATTAAATCCTTCATTTTACAGCACAGCGGATAATACATTGACTGCACACCTGCTCCTTCCTTGTAATAGACTGACCGCTTCAATATGAGCGAAAGTGCTGATCCTTTATTAAATTAACCTATTAAATGTGCTTCATTAATGAAGGGAGGGATATAAATGAAGTGGAGGGAGAAGCGATTAAATACGTAATTTTTTTTGGCAGAGATGAGATGGATTTTTACAAAAGATGGCGTGATTCTTCTTTTTACATTCGCAGGAGTTCCTCAGCTTTTTTACATTTAGTTCGAGCCTCCGAAGCTCAAGGACACTTTTGACAGGATGCCTGCTGCTGATGGATATGTAAGGTTAGATTTACTGATGGCTGCAGGGGCTGAACGTGTCAACATAAAGTTAATGGGTGGGACTCTTTAGCTGCTCATCAATCCTTGGGTAGGATTCCTAAAATGTTGCACGTAAAGTGAATCCTGAGATTATTGCTTATCAGAAGTCACAGCGAAATGATCATCATAAACAGTTTTAGGGTGTTCGGTGCTTCCTCAGCGGTTGCTAAGAATTTATATCACGACAAGCAGCGAGCGTGATAGATGAGACGGGACGGACATTGTGACATTATACCCAAACGTGACGGGTGAAAGTGCTGAAGGCCAAGGATAGCAGAGCTGTGACTAACACATAACCTTGTTCAAAAATTCAAGACGAGAGGAGAAACGCAAACAAGTACATGAGCAAGCGAGCGGGGGACACAAAGGCGTGATGTACATATTATGCACATACTCTCTCTGTCTCTCTATCTCTCTCTCTCACTTTCTCTTTCTATGTCGCTCCCTCGTCTGCTTCTTTCATGGAGGTCTGTCTTTGTTCCTGAAATAGCGACAGAGAACAGACGACGCGGTGCAACCAAAAATCTCAGAAACTGACAGAGATGATGACATCGGACTTGTTTACCCGCACAAAATATTCCAGATAAAAGCAGGTATCTGTTAAGGTGATACTCAAAATGAGTTGTTTATGTATTTCTCCCTGTCCTAATCACAAACAACACAAACGCATAACAAGATTATTCATTATTCAGAATATTATAATGGAAAAGGAACTTACACACATCAGGAAAGCATAAGCAGTACAAGGTGTGTCAGGCTTCAGTATCCTGTGTTCAATTTACATATTCCATCTATGATATTTGATATTTTCCTACAGTAAGTTATGTAGATTGGATGTGGCATTTACATGCAACGGTTAATGGTTATGTTTGTTCAGCAGTGGATAGAATATCTATTATCAAGTAAAACTAGTTTGAGAAACAAAGACATGTTCTATTCAAAACAGTGTGTTGCAGCCATAGAAATAGAATAGAGTAGAATGGACATTGAACTGTTCTCCGTGATCATTTGACTAGTTCAAAAGAAAATTACAATTGTTGTTAGTTCTGAACACACATCACACATCGTTGCTCCGCAGCTAAGCCGGCAGCAGAGGTCATCCACCCCATTTTCATCCCCAGGCCGTCAAAAAACGACCCTTTGTCACACCCCTTGGCGTGTGATACCGCCACACAAGGCACCCTTTAGTGCCTGCAAGGCTTTCAAGTAACTACAATCTAAACCCATCTGCGTCAATATCAAACGCTGTGAGAAAGTGGTCGGGGAGTGTGGTGACGTAGTTTAAAGAGCAAAAAGTTGGATGGGTCCAACAAACACAGGGCTTCCGAGAGACCACTGTTTGTGTCCTGTGTGAAACCAGCATGTTGTTTGTCTTTGTGATTACAGCGTTAAGTTACATTTTCACTTTACAAACGTAGTAATTTTAAGCCAAACCATGATGTTTTTTTCCTTAAACTAAGTGGTTTTGTCGCCTTAATATAAGCAAATATTTATGTTTGAAATCACAATGTTAACCAGGTGTTCACTGCGACTGTAGTTGAGCGTCATAGTCTGAGATGCTGGGCTACCCAGTGTGTTAAAAATGACGGCTAGGGGTCCTGACAAAGCGTCAATATGTGACGAGTTTGGATGAGAACATGTTTGATTCCACATCTGCCAGCTGTTAGCTTGCAAGTACCCTTTTGACCTGTGTATTAGCGTTGTCAAGGAACAAGGGTACAGGTGCCACTATTGGCTTTGGGAATCCCAAGCACACCGCATGACACCAAACTCTTCTTTTTATGCACCTGTTATTGTGTCCACTTTACACTTTTCAACTCTCCTTTAACCTACAAAACCCAACGTGTCATAAGCTCTGTTTCATGAAGCACAACCGTCTACATCCTGTAGGTGGTGTCTGAGTGTGGCACCACACTGAAGGAATCTAATGTAATTTAGCCCTTTTGATTAGATTTTGTAAATGATATTGAATTGACAAGTGAAAGCGGAACAGTTGTTTTTCATTTTAGCATATTAATTACAGTGAGGGAGTGACTGAACCCCAATCCTTCTGTGCCAAGTTGGCTCTCGGCTAACCATAATGACAAAGATTCACATCTACGGTATTGATCGGGTTCATGCTTTGGCAGGGCCACCGGTCGTTTATAATCCCTCCCCACAGCTGCTCCTGATCTCTCGCTCCTCTCCTCCGGTTAAACTGTTCGGGTCTCTCCACAATCTGAAGGGAAAATGTAAATAATATGCTACTGCGACTGCAGGGTTTTATTTGCATCTCTATTACAAAGAAAGTTTTAAATAGAACTGCTACGTTCTCCGATGGATCATGGATGGAGGGAATATTAGAGTCTCAATGTGTGTCGGAGTGAAAGAACAAAACATCCACTTCCTCTTTATTCTGTTCTTAATTTGTAGTTTGATGTGCAAATCAGAGCGACAATTGGGGAAATCATAGTTTACTACTCTTAGGAGCAGAATGTCGAGTATTGAGCACCAGAGTCTCGTCTGCCTATTAGGAAAAACACCAGCCATTATTATTCACACATTAACCCATCTTTGTTGTGTCATAGATTTTCCTTAATTACCACCAGGCCTCTTGTGTAGATTAAATTATAAGCATTTTTACTTACTGTACTACCTTATTGTAAATTGTCCTTATATAAAACAATCAGCTACAGTATAATGTAAAGTAAAAGCTCAATAATTGTGTGCGAAAACTAGCAGTGATGAATAAATACAAATATGTTTTGGCTGCTTTGATCAGGGATTTGGCTGTTTGTTGATATTTCACAGATGATTTATCATCATTTATCATCATTCACCATCGTGTGTGTGTGGCTAGAGTGATAGATGTTTAGCTTTATTCCTCTCAAACACTGAGTTCTTCCAAAAGCTGAATAATTGACAGATAATATTTCAAACTGACTTGGTTTCACACATCTAAAGTTATAAAGTATTAACCCTTGTGCCTCACTTTGAAAAAAATAAATCTGGTGTCGTTAGAGGACAAAAATGATTGCGTCATAAAACTGCTATAAAAATACTATATGTTAATATTATTTTACACTTTCACTGGGTTAAATCTTTTATCCAACATCAGTCCTGATCATAATCACAAAATATTAATTCATTTTTCAGAATTTTAACCCTTTAAATGTCAGTTTTTGAGATGATGCCTTTGTGTTTTTAAAGGAACAGCGTGTTGTATTTTTGGGCATCTATTTGCAGAAATGGAATATAATATTCATAACTATGTTTTCATTAGTGTATAATCACCTGGAACTAAGAATTGTTGTGTTTTTGTTAGTTTAGAATGAGCCCTTCATATCTACATGGGGAGCGGGTCCTCTTCACGGAGAATGCCATGCTGCTCCGCCATGTTTCTACAGTAGCCCAGAACGAACAAACCAAACACTGACTCTAGAGAGAGCTTTTTGTGTTTTTACGTTAGCTGAAAGCCACCGTAGTTCTCTGACACGCTTGTGAAACTGCGGTAACCTGAGCAAAACCGTAATACCGCCGTCTGACTTGCGTTGCTCCTAAAGTAGTATGATAAGTAGTTATGAGAAGGATGGCCTCTGAGCGAGGCGAATGGCGTTACCACGGTTTTGCATTCGGCAACTCACGTTACCGTTCTCTTGGAAAGGGAGGAGTGAGCGGAGGGGTACTCAGTTGGTTGCAATCTGCAACCACACCACTTGATGGTGCCAAATCCTACACACTGTACCTTTAAATCGCAGCTGTTACTGTGACCTGCTCCTGTAGATGAATCAGCAGTATGTGAAGCCTTTAAAGGAAAAGATATAGGTTTTAATGTGTTAATATATACTGCAGTGGGAGCACTTGGCTTTAAGCCTGATGTTGGCAGGAATGTTGTGGCTTTGAGCTGACCCTGATCTCTGATCTCTGCAGTAAAGTGAATAAGCTATTATATTAATATTATATTAAACATCATCATTTTAGAAACAGAGGATCAGCTTTTGGTATCATTCATCGTCAATCAAATAAAGCTTCCTAAACACTGGAATTGAGACAAAACGAGGATGGGGAATTACTCCTAAGCATGCAGAAGTGGTTGTCTGTCAGTTTGTGAATTGATTTTAGCATTTCATTGATTTCTTTCAAGGCTTTGCATGGGAGGTCTGAACTTTTGATCCTTTATGAGCCCACTGGGTCCTGATGACCCTTGGCCTTTCTTAATTTAAATCCTTGTCATACTGTTAGCTCTGTTTGTTTTAGCCTGTGGCATGGATTATTCATTTACTCTTTCATAACTCTTTTACTACGTTGTTCATTAGTTCAATTTTATTCCCCGTCTGACTCCTTAATTTTGAAAGACACAACCCTCTGTGCAATCCACAAACGAGTTATCTTAAGGCTTTAAAACCCTCCCATGGCCTCTCGCCTCCTTTTCACTGCGTACTGCCATTATAAATGAAGCAGATTTGATGAGTGAAATAATTAAGAGATCATAGCTCACAGTAGAAAGAAGAAGGCGTTGTGAGTATTTGATTTGAACTAGTCAGCAGTGTGCGCTGTGTGTTCTGGTCAGAGCTCATTAGGACTGATCTTGATCTGACACAAACCCAAAGAAGCCACCGAGTGACAGACTTCGAGGCCACCCGGGACAGTCAGCGTTTCATCTGCTGCTCCACAGAGCAAGACGCTTGCTGGTTGTACGTTTACATTTCATGTTGCTCAATCAACAGAAAATGGTCATATCAGTGATTTGTGGGCATCAGTGATGATATGAAACAACGCAAAGTGCTCTTTTTGAATGAAAATGAACTCAGAGATGCTTACTTGTACAGAACTCGTGCAGGTGTGCACACCGATTTTAAATACTTTATTTTAATCCAACAATTGCATTCAAGAATACAGGATTCAAATATTTACAGAGTATGATTTTTTACATTTATATGTAGAGAAAACATACATTTTAGTAGAGATGGAGCAAACCTTGACCCATCGGCTCAATGTAACTGATAAACTGGATGAAAGAACACACAAGAATACACACTCTACATTCACTCAGAAGTGCAAACACAAGCCTCAACTTTGCACACAAACACACTGAAGCTCACATTTACAGGAACAATGTGTAACCTTTCGGGGGACCTGTTAGCAGAAATGGAATATAATATTCATTACTATGTTTTCATTAGTGTATAATCACCTGAAACTAAGAATCCTTATGTTTTCATTAGCTTAGAATGAGACCTTCATATCTAGTAGTTCTCCGACATGCTTGTGAAACTGCTATAACGTGAGCCGCAGAGTGCAAAACCGTGATACCGCCAGCTGGCATCTGACATTTGTTGCTCCTAAAGTAGTGTTATTATGGTAAGGATGGCCTCTGAGCGAGACTGAGCGAAAGGGTACACAGTTGGTTGCAATCAGCTACCTCACTACTAGATGTCGCCAAATCCTACACACTGTACCATTATGCATCTACAAGCTCATAACATAGTCACAATTCCTTGCATACAAAAAGAAACTCGTTTTAAATTCATGTTTTCGCATGTGACATATCATATTTGACATGTGAAATGTCTACAAACCACAGTAGCATTGAGTGCTGCAGGAATGAGTCCTAAAACCCAGAAAAGAGTTAGCATTGTAGCACTTCTGGTTCCCTCGTTTGGAAGTCAATGTGTTTTTTTGAATCGGTTTTTAGTTAGATGCCTGAAATAAGGTCTGTGGTCAACACAAGTTTAAGAGATTTTAACGTTTTGTTCTACGACATAAAAAACATCAGTAAATACGTAAGTATCATAAACGTTACCGAACCCAGGGCGATGCTTACTTTCTGGTTGGCCTTCAAAAATACTTCATCCTTGCAGCACTCTATTTGTGTATTCATTACATATGAACCTTGACTCAGAAACAGCAATGGAGGAAACCACAAGGTCAACTCTTCTTGGTCTATTCAGTAGCTGTTCTGAAGCTTTTAGAACGATTCATAGCAACATTTCTAACTGACAGCCTCATCGGCAGGACATCATATGCCTCCTAAACCGTTACCTGAAAAACACACTTGTTTTATTCAATTCAATTTATCTTTATTGACAGACTCGAAGTCCATTAAAAAACATACAACACAAACAACAATACATACATTAAAATAGAAACTGCCACTTTTAATAAAAGACAGTTATACCAGTGTTTCCACAGGGGTGACTGGTATCGTATAACACTAAAACAAAGATTTAACAGTAGCATGATCAGACAACTCTAGGGTTAAGGTTTGGTTAGGTTTAGCTGTATTTTATTTGTGTTTTCATCCTCTACCATGCGCTGCCCTCACCGTCTGGGATTATGATCTAACTTTTTTTATGTGCCAAATCCCCTCAGGCAGATCCTGCCTGTCTGGGAATTATGCTTCTAAATGACGGGAACGCAGTCAGACGCCACTGGGACTCATAGTCTTAATAGTGACCCTGTTATTGCAGCTGTCCACAAGGACTGTGGTGCTTTTTTTAGAAATAAATTTTACTGGGAAATCCATTTTATTAGTCAGTGTTGGGTGGTGATTTCTTACAGCGATATTATTGCTTTTTCCACTAACAAATGGTGTAATGAGTCACAGGCTCTGTTTCTGTATTCATATTCCAGTAACCAATTCAAAGGTAGCAATGAATGAAATGGAAATAGGATGACTTTGTGAGTCCTGTTTGATTCCTGTGTTGATGATGAAGCATAAAAGCCAGGCAACTGAAAAACAATCAAAAAGCTGAATTTTTACCAGAGGTAAACAGCAGCAACAAAAACTCTGGTGAATTCTCTGGGCAGATAATATAGCCGGCATCTTAACATTAAAATGCGACACCAGGGAACATTGAGTCCGCCTCCTCTCGTCCTGGTGGATTTCTTTGAAATCTTAAGGAAAATCCATTTCATGAACTGGATGCAAGAAAGTCACACCTTTTCACGCCTTTACAACTAGTGGAGGTGATTTGTGTCTGCTGGCTTTGGACTGAGAGAAAACAAGAAAATATATAATATGAGGATTTACAGCCTTTCTTGGTTAAACAGAGCTATACACACCAAAAGTGCTCAAACAGGATAATGTGTGTGGAATATGATGGTGAGAGTGTGTCAGCTGCACTTGCTGATGCTCTGCTAACATTGCTTTGAAAGATGGAACTACTTTCTCCTTTCCACATAAAAGGTAGTAACATTTAATACTGTTAAATGGGAGGAGGTTGGGGTGGGTCAAACAAACACAGGGCTTTCCCCCAGGAAGACGAGTGTTTGTGTCCCGAGTGAAACCAGAAGTCAACGTTGAGTTATTTGTCACGTAATTTCCGTACTTCGTTGCGCCACCTCCGGTGTTATTTTAACCCAAACCACGATCTTTTCCTAAACCTAACTAAGTAGTTTTGTTACCTAAACCTTACCAAGTTGATCTTTTCTTAAACTGTTTTATTTTGAAAAGACTGGAGCACTTGCATCACATGTTGCTGGACATTCATAGAACGCATGAAAAATAACTTTTCTTAAGAAATCCTACAAACCGTTGTTTGAGGATACGTTGGTCTAAGTGGCAAATGGAAACAACAATTTTTGAAATTGGTGCAGTATTGAGGGAGAAGTCCAATACAACAAACTCTGATAACACCAGTGTCCCGTGACACTCCTTTCTCCAACTCTCACTCAGGTTTCCACCATTGTGGAAGTCACGACACAATAACAAACAGACGGGATCAATCGAAAGGTACAAAGAAACGTTATATTTCTCTATGGGGTCCTTTCCATAATCTTGTCAGACACTTATAATAACAATCTGAACCTATCACAGGCAAAAACAAGAACTTTTAGTGGACAAGCGATTGCAGCCATTTTAGTGTTCGGATGCCGTCTGGCAGCGTTTTCCCTTCAATACTGGACCAATTTCAACAACTGTTGTTCCCATTAGTCACTTAGACTCAAAAACATGGGGAAATAGGTTGAAAAACACCGAAGTTATCCTTGAAGTATAAAAGTACAACGATACACACACACATTGTGCTCTTTCCATCCTTGTAAACAAATAGGCCAAACTTGAAAAAGCACACAGAAGCTTTAGAGAAGTTGTATCTAGCTATCCATACCATGACTGATTGCAGATCCATGCGAGAGATTGTAGTTCACACCTGATATTACGAAAGAGCAAATACACACATTTATGTTCTGTCAAACAGCGGGGGAAGAGGTGGCCATTTGCAAACTGAAAACAAAACACAGGAATAGTTTGTAGGTAAAATGAAATGCCTGGAAACCAAAGTGACACATGCCGGTGCATAGTGACAGAGAGAGACAGAGAGATCATAACTCACCTCAGATAAGCGCTGTGTTTCAGATTTGTTACCGCAAAGCTGTCTGGGTGATCCATGAATGTGTTTGAGGTGCAGGCTCACATCAGTCTGAGAGCCAGTCAGCAGCTGAAGCATGTTAGGCTGATGTAGGGACTGTATGTTGTTGGTGTGGGGGCGGGGAGGCTCAGTCATATATATTATCTTCTAAAAGAACAGGAGCCTTCCCAGGATTAGTATTTAGTTTGTCATTTTTGGAGGCGGAGGGACTCTTCCCTTAACTAATGGATATATAATCTCAAAATAATACAACAGTATTGAGTTGGTACAAATCATTGAGCCATTAATAACTAAAATGTGTTTAAATAACTTAAGATGGTGGACTCTTATTTAAACTAAATAATTTTCACACATTAGAAGTAGAACTAGCAATACCAAACGGCATGCATAATAAAACTATGCCAAAGCCGTGCCAGTGCATCATTAATGTCAAAATGCAAGTCAGTCACATTCATTGAATGATTTAAATCTCACTCTTTACTCTGCCTGTTCTCATTCCCAGAGCATAAAATACAGCTAGTTTGTCAGACCCCTCTAGTGCTGGTATGAGATGCACCGAAGTGTTCCATTAACTACCATGTAAACCCATCCACGGCATCAGCGAACGCTCCGAGAAAGTGGTCGGGGAGGGTGGTGACGTAGTTTAAAGAGCGAAAAAAATGCACACAGGGCGGGCGGGAGGGGAGGTGGATGGGTGCAACAACACAAGACTTTCATTCGGGAGATCACTCTTCTTGTCCTGTGCACAAAGTTGAATTTCCACTTTACAAACGTAGTCATTTTAAGTCCAACCATGTTGCCTAAACCTAAGCATGTGTTTACTGCAACCGTAAAGTGATACCGAGGGGCGACAGGCTTTGAAGCAAATTTTCAAACTTCCATGTTCGTCACATGATGCCATTGGACCCAAAAAGACTTTTTCCTGTAGACATATATTGGGAAATAGATGTCTGTTAATCAGTGGATAATTTATTTTGAGGTAAATCAACTCCCCAGTACGGACACTTGAATAGCCCTTATTTAAATCATTAGGTTGTAAAAGTTGTACAATGCACTAATAGCCGAATCCAGAGTTATTTTCCTTCCTCTGTTCATGTGAATGAGCCCCAGACCGAGGGCTGGGAGGCGGAGTTAAAGGAAACGCTACTGCACCTGCTCTATGGGCCCAATGGATGCCGAAGATCGCTGGAAGATCCGTATAATTTTATAACTTGGAAGTCAAGCTTATGTTGTTTCATGAGCCACTGAGCAACTTTCTTAGGAATGAATGGGGCCCCACCTCCAACGCTGTATCTAGTTCTCTTTATACATCCATGGGTCTGAAAGCGTCAGTATGTGACGAGTTGGGATGAGAACGTTTTGGCTTACCAATGTAGAGGAGCAGCAAATTAAACGACAAATTACGTTCTTTGTAACTGCACAACAACACATTTCAGAGTTTTCTAATCTGACAACCTTATCAGCAGGATGACATCTTTTGTCAGATCCGTTAAAAATCACGATTGCAAAGATAAAACCATTTTCTGATCTGACACTGTAAAAGTTTGGTTAGGTTTAGGCACAGAAATGGCTTAGTTAGGGTTGAGGAAAGATTGTGTGCCACTTGCACTTAGTCTGGCATTAGAATAAGTTACTTTCTCAAGTTTTGTAAACACATATTTGACCTTGTCTGCACCCTACTCTGCAACTACGTCCTACAGTACATGCACAGCTGCTTGCTTACTTCACTCACATAATGAAAGTGTGAAAATGCATGAACTGAAAGTGCATCAACTCATTACTGTAAACTCTTTGTAAGTATGTGTACATGCTATATACAAGCTCCTGTTTCTCTGTATGGGTCCCTGCTTCTGTAATACTAACAACCCCTCCAAGCAGCTCACTCCTGCAGGTGTCAGAGGGAGGCAGGGCAGCAGAGCCATCAGGGAGAAATATGGGCTGTAAGCCGGAGCTGTAGCAACCATTACCGCCAGCGTCTTACTGCTGCTTTCATCTGTTAGCTCTATCTCAATGGTCATCTGGGGAACCTGGCGGCCGCGCTGCCATCAAATTGGAGCTGGGCAGGAGGAGGAAACAAAGACTATTATACAAGGTGTGTGTGTGTGCACGTGTGTGTGTGTGTGTGTGTGTGTGTGTGTGTGTGTGGGCACAGGCGTGGGACCAAGAGTGAGAAATGTAGTGCCTGTGCGTGTTTCTGCGTATGTGGGTGCACGGACGCATGCATTTCTGTCTACGAGCTGCTGCATGTGCACAGTGAGAGAGTGTGTGTGTGAGAGAGAGAGGGGTGGTGGGGGGGCTGCATAACAAATCAAAAGCCCTGGTTTGTCCATACGAAGCCTTGAGGCTACAAAGAGAAGCTAGCGCAACACTTTGTCTGCACTGCCTCTCTCTCTCCAGTGGCAGGTCGTTTCATTGAACAACAGCACTGCAGCTGATACAGTACAGGTTCCTCTGACAGCTCTATTTAACAAAGTACAGCATCAAGTAACTGTTATTTATGTCTTTGTGTAAGTGCATGTGTTCGTGTGTCAATTTGTGTGTGCAGACAATTGTTTTGAGTGTTTACATTTGTGTCTAGCAAACAATGTGTGGGTACACAAAGTGGTTAGTGTTTGTGTGACAAAAAAATATATAGATTTAAAGTTAGAAAATGTGCTTTCCTTTTTTGATTTTTCAGAAACTAAAGCGCTGCAGGGGGACAGCTTACTTAGAGGCCTAAGTTGGGGCTTGAGACAAGGCCATTATTCCCAAAGGAGAGAGCTGCTGGGCGTTCTCCTGCAGCTCCATGATCCACAGCAGAACACACTACATTGATTCCACAAAGTTTTTGCGGCTAAAGCTAAACTAAACTGACCTTTGACCCCAAATGTGATGACCTCCACAACGAGTGTCCGGTGGGATTCGGGCCTCGGTTGGAGGCTGACGTTATGGTGGCAAGAATTTTAACCTCTATACCACAATTTCAGGACGCTGGCGCCCTCCGCCGACTTTACTGTCGGCTGTAGCAGGCTCAGTTTTAGAGCTATAGAGTGAAGCTACTGGTGTATCAGATGAAGCTGCATGAGCCACAGCAGCACACACTGCATTGATTCTGCCAAGTTTTGTGGCTCAAGCTCAACTAAATTGACCTTTGACCCCAAATGTGCTGACCTCCACGATGAGTGTCCACTGGAATGCAGGCCTTGGCAGGAGGCTGACGTTATGGCGGCTAGAGAAGGGTCTTGAGTACAGAATTTGTATCATGGCAGAAAATATTAGAGCATACCAAGTTAGAAAATGTATATTTTTATTGTTTTCTTCTGCTCGTTATTTTGCGTACTACCTCGTGCAAACTGTTTGCCCTTGCACATTTGTTCTGAAACTGCCGTAATGCATCAAAAAATAGAGGATGAGAAAAGAAACTATGATCAAGAGAACAGAGAATCGAGGGGTGGACAGAGAAATATGCATTCATTCTCCTGCAGGGTGTACGCACGCATATAGAGTGTATCTACTTCTTTTTCAGTCTGCATTGTGTCTACCCTTCTTAATCCCCTCTGATGCACATCATTCATTCATGCAGTAGTGTCCTGCAATAGCCAAATCATGACAGACAATCCAGCACGAGTATAGCTAATCCAATCACATGTGAATAAATGCAAAAACGGAGATTATCTTTTCGTAAACAGCGGCTGAAATGTCTCTGATTGGTTGGTCATCGGAACTATACTTTCCTTCAGATCCTCCCTCTCCTACATGCCATGTTGCTTTAGCTCAAATAATATTAAATGAATTATATTAATAGGAAAGATGAAGCAAACTACTCCTGCTCCAGGTCAAGTCACCATGATGTCTGTTACTGTGCAGTTTTAGTTGAGTTATATAATGGCTGTTAATAATGAGAATAATAATGAATCATATTCATTTAACACTTTTTGTGTAATAAAAAAAGAGTGAAAACTACAAGATAGGGATGTAACGGTGAGGTTAATAAACTTGTGACAACAAGGAAAGAATGAAGAAAACAAGAAAAGATGGCGCTCAATATCTGCAGAGCGCTTACTTTGATCTTTAACGCCGGATGGCTGTGTGTCTGGCCTCTCCGGTCAAGCTTTCACTGCGGGGCCGCAGGTTCTCACCCGGCGAAACTGCGCCGCACACACTGGGTGTGACCGCTCCGTCCTCCTCATGGTGATCGCCTCATTTCCTCCTAATGTTATGGTTCCCTTATAGCATTGGGTTTAAATCCGAAATGTTGCCAAATAGGCGCTTTTGCTTTTCGCTTTGACACCAAATCCTCCGCCAACGTCTTGTCTGTCAACTCTCTCTCGTGCACTGTGTGTGTGAAATCTGACTCCTTCTACTCTGTGCTGAGACTCCATACAGAGCAGACACTTTCACTTTCAGTTTGTAGCATCCGTTGTCCAACTATGTATTGATAACACGCCGCTGATACACGAAAAATGAACTAAATGAGTTTTATTTCTGTAAAAAAGCATAACAACGGTGTGCAAGTAATCGGTGTAACACCGACTACCACGGCAAGCCTACGACAAGATAAAGTCCAAAGCAGTGAAAGAAAGTCATAACTGGTGAATTTTGACAGATCTTTTTAATATACAACATTTTTGCCACAGATGGGTTTACATTGTAGTTAACTGAAAGTCTGGTGCATCTCATACGGATGCTTAAGGGTGCCTTGTACATCTGCATCACACGCCAAGGAGTGTGACAAGCGCCATGCTGGTAATTTATGCCCTGGAAATGAGAACAGGCTGGTGTGTCTGTGTCTTAGTAATTGAATAAAAGCATTTAATGGGAAACCATGGTAACCTTTTTGGGGGTGTAACAGCAGAGAGGATGATGATGTTTTAATTGGCTAACCCATATTATTCCTAAATTATAAGTTTGTCCAACATCAGCGTTTTTGTCTGGCAATAGTGTTCAAACCATATCTGTACTTGTGGTGGGTCCCATCTTTGTAAAAACATTTATATCTGCATACCTTTTTTTAAATAAACAATGAACTTAAAAATCGTGTTTAGGAAAGTTTAGAATATGTGCAGCAGGAGAGTCCGTTCTACTGTAAGTGATGCAGACGTGTGTGTGAATCACATGGATGCTTGCAGTGGTGAGCTGGAGGAGAAGGACATAAAGAGGAGTTATGGCTCTATCTCCTGGTGTTTCTGTCTCTGAGGGAGCAGCTACGTGAGAGAGTCCTTTTAGTGCTGACACATGCCTGAGTGCCTTTAAGGTTGAGGGGTGAAGATATTATGTTTCTGACGTACTGTATGACTGCGAGTACAAACACTTGTGAGCAAATGATGGCGGAGATAATGATGATGGCTGTATAGCTGCTCCATCCCGACATGCTAGTCCGGAACTCCGTTTGTTCAGCCATGGGTGTAGCTGTGGGTGAAATGCACATGATGTTCATCTTGTAATGCCATGCACGGGCTGTCGTCTATATGAGCCCCTCGAGGGTCGATTCATATTTGCACCATTTAGGCGTGATTGATTTGCCACTCAGGGTACGCCGACAGCGCTCTGAGATCGTCGCTGCATTGCAAAGAGAGCTGTTGGTTTTATGAATAGATCTGATATGCATTTGTCGATAATGTGGATCCGACTTTTTCCGCTGTCATGTCCCAGAGACAGGTTAAAAAATGTGTTTTCGTGTGCAGCTTGTCTGTATGTGTGTGTTCTCAGGTTGACCTTGTGAAAAAGTAAGAAGGTGTAAATAATGAGTTCTTATGGAAAAACCAACCCGATCTCACAGGAAGGCATATAAATAGCATATTAAGGACATCTTGTGTGTTATGAGAATGAATTTTATGCTTTTTTGCATGTCATGTTTAAACAAACACAGGACTTTCCCTCAGGAGGACACTGTTCATGTTCCGTGTGAAACTAAAAGTCAATGTTCACTTACAGTCATTTTAAGCCAAACCATGATGTTTTTTTAACCTAAACCAGTAGTTTTGTTGCATAAACCTAACTAAGTGGTGTTGTTGCATTTTTTGTTTTGTTCACAATGTTAACCACATGTTTAAAACTGCGACCGTATTCCGGGGGGAAATATTTTTCCCTCAAAACGTAATTGAGAATGTAGTTTACTTGGTGTGTAAATTTATTTTATTAATTAATTATTTTTTTATTAATTTATTATTATCATTATTAGATTTATTTATTTATATTCAAAAATGTAAAATATATATATATATATATTATATAATAACAACAACAATAATAATAACAATAATAATAATAATAATAGTTACTATTATTATTATTATTACTATTATTATTATTATTATTATTATTATTATTATTATTATTATTATTACCTTTTTTTCTCTTTTGTTTTTGAATAGTTTTTTTTAATTTACAGTTACTATCTGTTATGTGTACATATTATTTTATTTGTTGTGGTTTAGGTTGTTGTAGTCTTTTTAAGAAATGCCGTTTAGTGTATGGGAATGTAATTTTGTAGCCGACAGGGTTGTGCCACCATAAGCAGTCTCTTTTCCTTTTTTATTCTACATCAATTACTCTGAGCGTAGCATATTTACATTGATGCATTTACATTGCAGTCAGTACAGACTACATGGCATACATATGACATGCCTGAAGCAAGAATGTTGTTCTTATTGTGTCATTCTCAAGCCATTTAGTGCGACTGGGCTGAGAAATGTATTAATATATGTTAAATAAATGTATTGTGAAGCCTTAAGTGTGTGTATCCATCAGGCATGCAGACTTCACGATTGAGGAAAACCCATTCAGACTGTATCCACTATGGTGCTGTACATCACAGTAAACAGAACAAACATCATTTTAGAATATTGAGATTAGTCAGGATCGTTGCTGCTTTAGTGCATCTTGGGAATAATGCACTGATTGTGTAGCCAGAATTATGCCACCACAGGGAAATGTGACAAAAAAAAAACAGATTTTTATACAGTAGGCTACTTTTTTTCTGTCTGTTTCTGTTTGGGATGTTGCAAACAATGAAGACCTCTCTGGAAAGTTGTGAGGATTATAGCTGAAACCCCTCAGAGAAGGCTGCACACAAAAAGGCTGAGAGCTCCGACTGAAAGACGCTCAGACAGTCAGTGGATGGAAATCACCATAACTGCTCTGAGAAGCGTTTGAGGGGAGAAATTGCTGCAAAAAATTGCTGGTGTTTTGAAAAAAAGATTACAGACATGTCCAAAAAGGTAATACAAACGTGGCATTTCAAAGAAGGATCCTGTTACTGGAAATTTGTATGAAAAGTTGCAGACTATGTGGACAAGCACTTTGTTTTATTTTTTAAAAAATGTTTTAGATTTGTCACATACTTTTAAACGCTTTATGTTGATGTGAAGTTGTGAGTGTTATTTTGCAAAAAATTGCCAGCTTGTTGGTGTGCTTTCTTTGCAACACAAGTCTGTTATCTTGCATAGTTTACCACATTATTCCACTCACTTTTCTGGTTACTTAGTGCAAAGACAGTATGTGCACCACGTGCGCAATACAGCAGAGCATGATGATCAATCAGCAATGAAACAAAGATAATGTCAATTTTATGGACTTCTATTGTTCAAACCCACTCATATTTGATGCCCTGCAATATTGTCTGTGATATTTACATATTTGAAAATTCATAGATCCAGAATTCCTCAATGAGGGAGAAAGAGTAGATGTACTTCCAGCCCCTTTTCAGAGTTTTAACCATGTTAAACAAACTATTAATCATAGCAGAGTATATTTTCATACTTTAAAATATGTCTGGTGGGGAGCTTTAAGATTGACACTTAATTCAACTGATCTTTTATTTAAAGGCCACTCCATGTCTGGAAACGATAAAAGAACAAATTCCAACTTCTACTTTTATTCATTAGGTAGAAAAGAAAAACTGACCTTGTTCTCAGTGGTGTTGAAGTTTTGAAATGACTTGTATTTAGCAGGAATAATGAAACCGACACTCCAGGATGAATAGAAATATGTCCTTTCATTGCTTCATGTAATCGCTGGACAATGAGACAGGCAAGCACACTGTGCTCTGACTACTGTATCTGTCTACTAACCTAATGTCTCTGACTGGTGCTGAAACATCTACGATCTGTTCCAACTAACCCATTGAGACTAATTCTCTCTGAATGTGGTTTACATATAGTGTAAATGAGCAACATACTAAAAAACATGCCCTGACAACCACATCAAACACCCTAGCAACAACATCCAAGCATCATAGCAACCATGGAATAGCAACCAAATGACACTTTAGCAACCAACCAAAAAGCATATAGCATCACCTTAGTGCTACCTTCTGAAGCATTAACCCTTTCACAATATATCCGTTAATAAAATAAGTATCTTTTAGAATTGAATAGAAGGGAATTACATTATTCAGCCTTAAATATTGTATTACAATGTTTTTTTTCTGTTTTATGGAGCACGCTGCAGCTCTTCAAACAGCTACCTCCACTTCTACCTAGCCCACATCAACACCCACCACCTTTTTAATGGACTTCCTGCTAACTAACTCCTTGTCAGACTTTTTAATTTGTCCAATTAAGTAGAAATCCCATTAGAAGACTTTAAAGAGGACCTATTATGCTTATTTTCAGGTGCATACTTGTATTTTCGGTTTCTACTAGTACATGTTTACATGCACTATTATTCAAAAAATGTTTTTTTTTTCTCATACCAGCTGTGTTGCAGCACCTCTTTTCACCCTTTGTCTGAAAAGCTCTGATTGAGCTCCTGCTCCCCACCACCCCCCTTCAGAAAAGCCAAGTCTGCTCTGATTTGTCAGCTGACCCACTCTGTTGTGTCAACCAAACCAAACTCATCGGAATGTGTTACTTGGTGACATCACAACGTTACAGAAGAAAAGGGACTTCAAGTAAGGCGTTTCAGGCAGTTCAAGAGCATTGTTTCTGTGGCGGGAGAGTAAGTCCCTTTGGCGTGGATTTTGGGCTTTATAAGTTTGCAGACATACACAAAAACTTTATAACAAACTAAAGGAAAGGGAGAAAGCACAAAAGCATTATAAGTCCTCTTTAAAATACTCCTGAAAAAAAGCTAAATTCTCTGTTTTGAAAAAGGAAGAGATGCGTTATTTATTAAAAGGAAATGAAAAAAATATATTATTTTTTTTGTAAATGATTTATTTGCACTGGCTCATAAAAAAATGCACGACCATTAATCAGATGTAGGAGACAGTTTTATAACTAGAGATTGTTGCAGCATTGTGCCACAAGGCCATTTTTCATTTCATCAGACATCACCATGTTATACACACATTATCGGTAGATACTGTATGTGCTAAATGTCCTGTTCTTTCCTTTTTTCCTTCTTTCTTTCTTTCTTTCAGTTGAAGCCTACAACAAGTATTGCAACGTCATGACTAAAGTTGCTCTCTTTCTTTTCTTTCTTTGCTTCTTATTTTTCAAACATTCTTTTTTCCCACTTTCTTGATAAATGTTACATCGAGCATAAATATTTTACTGCCACATGCAATTTTGATGGGGACGCCACCATTCTCGTATCTTTTTAGGATACAGTATGTCGGCCTAATTGTGCCATGTGCAGTTATCCCTCCTCCCTCTTTAATACAAAGGGAAGAGAATATGAGTGATGCCCATTTCTGGTTAGAGGTTGGGGTGACTGCATACTTCCTTAATGTTTCAGAATAACTGCAGTAGAAGTGTACTGTACTGTTGCACTGCGGGTGTGTTTAAACGCTTGAACACAGCCTTAATATAAGCAGGTAATCCGTTGTAAACTTGCTCATCTGTGAAAGTGATTCGGACATACCTGCCTGTCCTCTGCATGTCTAATTCCTCTGTGAACATCATTACTGCCTCGTTGATTAGTGATGCTTCAAAGTGTTTGTCATATAGCCGACAGTCAGTGCGTAAGGAAGCCCTATGGGGTCTGGATGGAGAATAATCCGTGAAAAACAAAATAAAATATGCATATGATACTTTTGACAACATCTGACTGTTTGACGCTCTCGCCGGATTAACCCAGAAAACAGAAACATCATCTGTCACCATGTTCACCTCTTTGATTCTTACCTCCAATTTCATCTTTATTTTCTGGCTTTTTTTTTTTTAATATACAACAAGTAGCTTGCAAATAATATTTCAGATAATACAGTTTGTAGTTTTAAAAATCTTCAAGTGTTGAGTTGTGACAAATGGGCTCATTGTTTTTCATTTCAAACAAGTGTCAGATTTTAACACATCATCTTATTCAGCAGATCACTGCATTATGAGTGACTTGATATAACTGATTTGCATATAAAATAAAAGATTGCTTGGCTATATTTTTACATTTTTAGTTTTATTACACTTTGCACACACAATTCCCTCAACTGTCACTTAAAAACTCAACTTCATGCATAACTTTAACTCAAACCTAAATGCATTCTCTTACCTCGATTTTCATCTTTATTTTGGCATGCTGTAAATGCATTATAAGTAGTATAAAAAAGTACTTCAGGTCAGCAGATCACTGCTTTATTGGTGGCTTGATTTCATTGTTGTAACAAACTGATTTTGCATATAAAATATAGATTGCTTGGCTTTATTTTTACAATGTATTTTTAGTCTTCTGCACACAATTCCCTTAAAGCTGAAGTAGGCGACATTGGAACAAATGTGATTTAAAAAAAAATATTTTTATAAAACGGTCACTATATTATGACAGTAGTACATGAAACAGGTAACCTGAAAAAAAACATGTGCCTCTGTGTCCTCCGGTGCTCCTACCGGCATCTGCAAGATTTCACAGACCAAACGAAAACAAGCAGTAAGAGCTGATCTGAGATCTGCTGTCTATGAGAGCCGGCTGTCAATCACTCGTGAACTCCGTCCAAACGGTCAAACTAGGCAGCGCTGATCAAATATTAATCAATATCAGTCACGTTAATGCCTATTTCTCTCCTCAAATATTTTCAGAATCATCTTGTAGTGCACGGTTTAGCTGTAAAATTAGAAAGTTCGTTACGCCGCCACCATTGTAAAATCTGGTGAAGGAACGCCAAGATTTTTTAAAGCCTGAAAACAGAGACATGAGGAGTTGCAGAAGTCTGGTTTTCCCTAAGAACACTTGAATTACAATATGCTGAAAGGTTATGATGGATTTTTTGCCCAATGATGCCAAATATATACTACCTACTGCCACTTTAACTTATTCAATATCACTTAAAAACTCAACTTCATGCATAACTTTAACCCAAAACCTAAATCTGTTCCCAAATCCACATTTTAGATCCTGCATTCAAAAAAGGTCACCAACCCTGAAATTAAGAAACAAATCAAGTAAAACATCTTGCAAATAACCTTCATATTTTGGATTCTCTTATATTCTAACATCCAAACACACACATGCACACTCATGCACACACTCACACACACACAGGTGTCGCTTCCCAGCCTGTCTGTCTGTGTGTGTGTGTCTGCAGATGCAGATGCAGCCTCCTCTCCTCTCTCCTCTCCTCTCCGCATTCGGCGCGCAGCGGCTGACGTCAGGAGCGCAGCGGAGTGAGAGGAGTTGAAATAGGGCAGAGCAGCAGCGGAGCGCTGAGAGGAAGGAAACCAGCCTGGAGGAGCTGAAGGATGGAGAGCTGCTGCTGAGAGTTGGGACGCGCTACTCCGTCGCTACTGACACACACACACACACACACATACACATACCGTTAATTAACCTGAACCCCTTTAAACCCTGCGGAGTGTGGAGGACAGGAGTGGAACTAAAAGGAGCGCAGTTTGGTTGCGTCGCTGAGAGAGGAAATCTGTGGCACATTTTCCTTTCCTTTTTCTGCCCTCTTGCCTCGGAATACCACAGGTAAGGAAGGAAATCTGTGTTTACCAATGCAGGATAGGGGCTTAAAGGCATTTTATTGTGTTTTACAAGTTTGGTTGTTGCTGCTCCACTATATGGAGTGTGAGTGAATGGAAACTGTAAACAGGACAGCAGTGGCGTTGAATTAGTTTGTTAGGAGGAATGCATGCAATGATAGAGAAAAGAGAGCTCCTGGATGTGCATGCAGACAGATGTGGAGGTGCAGTCCTCTTCTATAGCGCATGCAGGATGCACGATGTCAATGACAATCTGTGACAGTGTTTAACTCCATTGCTGCCTGCTATGTGTCGCCTATTGTCTGGGCGCAACACTGGGTGCGATTAATCATTCAATATGACCAGATGCCAGCTTTTTTTTGGGTAACCTCCTATTACCTGCACGGAAAACAACAGGATTGATGGTGATGGATGGCTTTAAAGTGGGACTCCTGTGCACAGGATGCGCCAGCTTTTTGCTCGAGCAGCAGCAGCAGAGGGACTGAGATGATAACATAGTGAGACACGCACATCCCTCTTTCTGCTGGCGTGGATTCCCGGTCCCAACATCCAACCCACCTCTCCTCACCCAGCCAGTTTCTTTGGCACTTCATCTTTTAACCATCTTATAAAGCACATGCATTGAAAAAAAAACTCTCAGGGAGACATTCCTAAACAAGATTTTCTTGTCTGATTGTGTTAAATGAGCTGCTTCGGAGCTCTCTCTCATGGGAAAATCCTATCAGTGTCACCAGAGAGCCGGCACAGCGGCAGCAAAGCCTCCGTGACGGCCAGCGGAGTGGCAAATGAGGATTGGTCGGTGTGATCCAGTCGGAGCTCTCCATGGTGCTGAAAACGCTCCAGTCGGAGCTCTCCATGGTGCTGAAAACGCTCCAGCCTGAAGCTGCCCCATACTCTCCTTCAACCTCTCGCTCCAGCCTTTCTCTTTCTCTCTTGGCTTTGTTGGATTTCCCTCTCCAACCTGGAAGCAGATATGGAGCCGACATCCAGCAGCACAATTACGCCCATTCATCACTGTGCTATCTGTGGACAAACTGGTTGTAAATCCCAGAAACCTTCAGCTTTAAGGGAGCCAACAGATCCTCCAACTCTCAACTCAGGCATGCAAACATGCATACAGCATGCTCACATGCACAGCACTGGATCAATACCTAGCCCTGGCTCCTGAATGAGAATATTAATGGCAGCATTTTAGGCATTAGTCATTCATTGTATGGGAAATAAACAAGCATGTAGACACCAACATGTGAGCTATGCTTTCTGGCTGAAAAAGTGACATTTTGTGTTCACTGATTCATTTGTCTTGGATTCAACAGTTGAATGTGGCTTCTAATCACCACCGAGGTTACCTGACTGCAATTAAAGTGGCAGTAGGCAGTATATTTGTGCCATCATTGGGCAAAAATTCCCTAATAACCTTTCAGCATATTGTAATTCAAGTGAACCTTCAGCTTTAAGCGAGCCAACATATCCTCCAACTCTCAACTCAGGCACGTATAGTCTCGCAAAACATGCATACAGCAGACGCACATGCACATGAGCCCTGGATCAATACCTATAGCCCTGGATCCTGAATGAGAATATTATTAGCAGCAGATTGCACTATAGGTCTGACTGCAATTAAAGTGGGAGAAGGCAGTATATTTCTACCATCATTGGGCAAAAATTCTCTAATAACCTTTCAGCATATTGTAATTCAAGTGTTCTGAGAGATAACTGGACATCTGTACTTCCTGTTTTCAGGCTTTAAAAAATCTAGCCTGTGACGGGAGACTTTGGAACAATCACAGGTCATTTCAGAGAGAGCGTTCCTATTGAGTGTTCATATTGGCTGTGCTCTGGCTGGTGGGCTGTGCTTGGTATTTCCTCAACTATCTGCTTCCTCTCCACCTGGAAGCAGATATGGAGCCGACATCCAGCAGCACAATTACGCCCATTCATCACTGTGCTATCTGTGGACAAACTGGTTGTAAATCCCAGAAACCTTCAGCTTTAAGGGAGCCAACAGATCCTCCAACTCTCAACTCAGGCACATATAGTCTTGCAAAACATGCATACAGCAGGCGCACATGCACATAAGCCCTGGATCAATACCTAGCCCTGGCTCCTGAATGAGAATATTAATGGCAGCAGTTTGCACTATAGGTCTGAGGCATACAACCTTTAGGCTCAATTATTGTATGGGAAATAAACGAGCAAGCATGTAGACACCAAAATGTGATGTATGCTTTCTGGCTGAAAAAGTGACATTTTGTGTTCGCTGACTCATTTGCCTTGGATTCAACAGTTGAATGTGGCTTTTAATGACCACTGAGGTTACCTGACTGCAATTAAAGTGGCAGTAGGCAGTATATGTTTTACCATCATTGGGCAAACATTCCCTAATAACCTTTCAGCTTATTCTAAAGTGTTCTGAGAGATAACTAGACTTCTGCACCTCCTGTTTTCAGGCTTTAAAAAAATCTAGCCTGTGACGGGAGACTTTGGCCAATCACAGGTCTTTTCATAGAGAGCGTTCCCATCGAGTATTGGCTGTGCTTCGGTTGGTGGGTGGTGCTTTGTATTTCCTCAACTGATCTCAATATGGCTGCCGGGTCAAAAACTTTCTCATTTTACAGCTAAACAGTACACTACAAGATGTTTCTGAAATCATTTGAGGAGATAAATAGGCATTACAGTAACAGACTTGACTCATATTTGACCAGCACGGCCTAGTTTAAATGTTTGACCGGAGTTTGCAAGTGATTGACAGCTGCTCAGACATGGCAGGCTCCAGCTTGGCTCTGATTGGTTGTTTTCCTCCGGTCGGTGAAATCTTGCAGATGCCATTAGGACACCGGAGGCACATCATTTTTTTCAGATTACCTGCACTACTGTCAGGATATAGTGATCGTTTTATAAAAATAACTTTTTTGTAATTATATTTTCTCCATTTCTACCCATTGCAGCTTTAAAAGGCGATTAAACAACGCATACAAGCTTTACATTAGCACCATACCAAAATATATATGAACATATCGCAGTTAATCAGTTACTCCTGCAGGGTTTTTCTGAGCCACATCGTGTCCTGAACCCTGTCAGAGCGGTTCTGCAGCCCACCCTGGGGTCACAGTCAGCGGGTTGAGAAATAATGATGTAGCCCAGAATAGTGACTCAGTCGGGCTTATTACAGTTTGCAATCTGGTGTGTAACTTATTAGCTGTCTCACGGAGAGCCATTACAGCGCGGTGTCCAGCAGATTATGGCTGCTTGTTGTGCTTCAGAGACGACCTAATAGTGGGATGACTCACACACTTACAGATTGACACTGAAGACACACTAGCGTATAGCGCACACAGAAGAAAAAACCTCCACTGTAACATTCTCCCCTCACTAAGCACTTAAAACCCTGCAAAAAGCAGAACCAGCTCGAAGCAGTGTGTGTGCATGCATGTGTGCAATATGTCATGCACGTTAGTTGGATAAAGCTAAACATTTCAAGCATGACAATAAAGGTCTAATCTTCTGTTGTGTATGCAGGCTGAGGAAGGCATTTCACACGCTTCCACAGGTCTTGCATGATAGGCTATTGTTAGTGCAGCCGTCTATTTAACTACGTCTCCAGGCTGGATTTAGACACATCAACATAAGCATGGAATTAACTTTTTGAGTGAAATATATGCTGCAGTCAGCTTTGGTGTTTGTGCTTATTAAGTTCATAGGGGATAACTGGATTTTGAGTTTTTGTCAGAGTTGCAGTTTTGGTACTTGATCGTGGACAAATACAGTTTGTACATTAAAGTAACCAAACAAGTGTTGAAGATACTGTATGCACATACAGAGTAACGTCCCAGCTTGGTCTTATGAATGTGATACTTCATTGACCCCAGCTATGAAGGTCAGAGGTCAGACTCAGCGACAGAACAGCAGATAGGAGTCCAGTGTCTTGCTCCAGGACGTTTCAGCTGAGTGAGAGCTGAAAACAGGTTGTTTTGGTAAAAAGCGCCATCTCTCTGCTCACTTGACTTCCCGGCAGCTCACATTCCTAAATGCTGAAACAGAGGGAAGCCTGAGCGCTGGAGGTAGACGCAGAAAAAGAATCACAGCCAACTTTTCCACATATACGTGTAGCTATTAGATGTGTAAGAAAATATTGAATATTGAGTTATTATTTTTTGTGATACTGTATAGATTCTCAAAAACACTATATCAATTTTTAGCAATAGTTTACATGCAAAGATTAACTCAGTCAATAGAGTGGCGAAGTCCCTCCCCCTCGTCTCGCACAATATATGTCACCAACACTAGCTAGCTAACTAACTTAGCTTGGTTCCAAGCACAAATGAAACATTATCTTATGTGTTTTATCCAGCGACTCCTGGTCTTTTTATCAGCCGGTAAGCGAAAGACACACAGGCATCGTAGCTTCAGCGAGAGAGAGACGTCACTACGCGACTTTGAATATTAGTGCTTGCATGAAGGTGCAATGTTTTGACGGTTGTGACGTCATGTTTCTCACGTGTTTTGCAGTGATGGAAGTCTAACTTCAGAGCTAGTTACGTAGTATATACAGTGAGAAAATCCCTGATGGTGCGCGGGGGGGGTCAAACAAACAGGACTTTCAAGCAGGAGACCAGTGTTGGAGTCTGGTGTTTTGTTTTGCAACGTATTGTAGTGAAGGTTATCATGTGTTTTACTTAGTTCACTTTACTTATTTTAAGCCCAACCATGATGTTTTCCCTTAACCCAACTAAGTGGTTTTGTTACCTAATCCTAAGTGAGTTGCTATGTTGCCCCCTGCTGGTACTGCATGTTAATACAGGCGTGAAATATTCACGTCTCACGATTCACACTATCCTCTGGTGGACATGCAGGTGTATTACACACACTTTTCTCCCTATACATAGAGTGGAAATGACCCAGTCCTTTTTTATAAATTCAAGGTAGATGCTGCAGGCTTTAAGCAATCTACATATAAAGAGCCCTGGATGACAAGTCCATATAAGATTTAAGCAGAATAAATTACATTTTTCATATCAATTATAACTCCCCACTCGTGAACAGTGGAGATGCTTGGCATCACATCGTGAACCCCATGCAGAGCTCGTCTAATCAGGAGCAGGATTTATTTCCGCACAACAAAGCTATCCCCTCGGGGAAACCAAATCCACTTCCTCCTCCCTTTTTTTTTTTTTTGCTTTTACGCCTGGTGACTTTGATTTGTTTGGCTTTGCAAATTTCCCAAAGAAATATAATGAGGCGTACTCCAAAAACAAAGGTAAAAAAAGCAATACAGATGGTGAGTCACACTCTTCTGGGTTGGCTCTTTCGCCATCCTGGTGGGGCTGACATGATTAGTTTTAAATTGAACTGATGAAACTCTTTCTCATGGGCACACTGGCACTCATATCCAGAGAAATCTAACATGATTAACATGAGGCCTATGACAATGACAAGCACTTAATATGACTGACACTGAAACCAGTAACTCGCACCATTAGACACTGAATCCTCTTTATTCCGGAGACATTTTCCTGTGGCCGTCAGCTCACCTGACGAGTCCTCTGTACTCCCCGTAGACAGCAGGGCCACAAAATGTGGGCAACACGGTTCACTTGAAATTCCGATCACTAATGTTGAACTTCTAGAAATGACCTTTACCGCCGCATCCCATATGAACACAGCAGCTGAGCTCAGAGCATCAGCAGCGCAGCTCTGAGCAAAGAGTGCTCGCTGCCTGAATGGAGGAAACTGACGAAAGAGTCAGCCGAGAGGGAGAAACGCGTAGAGGGGTTACGGAAAGGTCACCTGGCGTATCTGTTTTCTGCAGTGAACTCAGTCAGCCATCTGCCTGTCCCTTTTATGCAGTCAGCCCTCACTCCGTATCTTAAAACTTGATAGTAGTTCTTTTGCTTTTGAGTTGTTTTGTCACATCACATTTGGAAAGGTGGTGTGATTCGAGACTGTCTTGAAATGTTGCCTCACTCATTTCAATATCTAGTTTCTCCTGTTCACTGAAAACATTCAACATGTCAAGTAAAGAAAGTCTGAGTTTTAGAAATCATTAGTGATCAGCTTCTTTTGTAATGAAAGTGGTTTGTTGCTGAGGCAAAAGGAGAAGATGAGATACCTGCTGTATGAGAGGCAGAGAGTCTAAAGGAATAAATTCTATTAAAACTCTTTAATTTGATGTTCTGATGAGCTCTGATGTAGACTGAAAAAAGTGGTTGAAAGCTTTGAAAATGCTACTAAGTGCACATTTGAGTTGTGATTATCTTGTGACACATACCGCTCCCAAGGTCAAGCAATATCTAACAAAGGTCTGCATGACTTTAAAGGAACAGTGTGTCGCATTTCAGGGGATCTATTGGCAGAAATGAAATATGATATTAATACGTATGTTTTCTTTAGTCTAAAATCACCTGAAAATAAAAAAAATGTGTGTTTTCGTTACCTTAGAATGAGCCCTTTATATCTACATAGGGAGCGGGTCCTCTCCACGGAGTCTGCGTTTTTACAGTAGCCCAGAAATGACAACAGTGGCTCTAGATAGAGCCCTTCACATTTTCATGTAGTTCTCCTACTCGCTTGGCACACGGGAGAAGTTTTAATTGGTTGCAATCTGCAACCTCACTGCTGGATGCCGCCAGATCCTTCACACTGCACCTTTAATATGTTTTCAATGCCAAAAAATATATTACTCTGATCACATCACTTGTTCATTCTGGCTAAAATGATCAGGTGATTAGGAAATGTAGGCAATCAGTGTTTGGCCATCACCATGTTGTTTTTTTGTGTTTAGCGACCTGTCAATCACGCCCTAAAGCATCCCCTGCTTTATGGTCTATTTGACTCTAAATGGGACCATAATTTACTAAATGAACATCATGCTGTATTGAAGAAGACTTGAAACTAGTGATTGAGACCATAAACTCATGTTTACAATGTTTACTGAGGTAATAAATCAAGTGAGAAGTGGGCTCATTTTCTCATAGACTTCTATACAATCAGACTTCTTTTTGCAACCAGAGCAGTCGCCCCCTGCTGGCTATTAGACAGAATGCAAGTTTAAGGCACTTCCACATTGGCTTCACTTCTCAGACCCGGAGGTTGCCCTCTGCTTTGCATTTACTAAACTTGTTTAACCCCCTGCAAACAGATTTCTGAATGAATGTGAAGCTTGTGGTGGAGCTGGACAAACATAACAACCACCGGGGTTGAGTGTGACAGCCTGTCAACGAAGCAAACACGCCACCAAACAAACCCCTCTGTGAACATTAATATCTTAACTACAAAGTCTAAATGCTTGTGTTAAAAAATCTATATTAACTTTGAATCTGTAGAGATAATTTGCGGGTTTTGGAGGATAATTTACTTGAGTGCAGTTGGAGTTACCATGAAGCCAGCATCTAGTGAGCATTTACAGCAACGTCCATGAAACAATGAATGGTGTATGGAGGTATATTGATGTTTCAAAATGTGATATTCGAGAGGGAATCTTTGCCTCTTCACATGCATTGATTTCTGGCTTCTGCCGCCATGAATGAATCTTCAAAGAGCAACACAATTATTTACGGCTTCTAGTGGTTCTTCAGTCGGTGATGATTATACGTACTGCCCGCATTTTTCTCCACAAAGCGCCTCTGAAGAGCCATTTATGCTTTAGAGGGTGTTTTTCTCATCGTTACCAATGCAGACCTCTTTCACGATGTTTGCTAACACTGCGCCACAAACGTAGTCCTGTTAGCCAGGTAGACCACCCTGCTCTGGCACCGCTGATCCCCCTGATATCCTATTTGCTCTTGCAGCCGTGTCATACAGCCTGCGGGGGATTTTTGGATTTAACAAGTCACTTGCTGTTTGTGTGTCTTTGCAGCCCCCACCTGACAAGCAGGATGTGGGATTTAACACCCAAGGGCTGCTGATCTGGTCACGAAAACTTGTCAGAGAAAAAGCCATAAGTCAATATCAGCGTTGAGTAAGAAAGGTAAAGAGGGAGAGGAAGAGAATAGAGTACGACACAGACAGGAGGAGCCTCTTATTCTTTCTCAGTCTGGAGATTGGGGCTTATTACTACCTCACAGCCTGAAGCTCTGTCTCTTCTATAGAGACAGAAAGTGGCAAAGAGAGAGTGTCAGACAATGATTAATTCTGAGGTAACGCAGAAGCTGATAAGGATGATATCTGGTCTTGCTAAAGCACCACAACCTGCATTGTGTTCTTTCTGAGGTCCCGGTGCCTTTTCTAAGAGGCCGACACTTTCTTTTCCTCTCTTTTACCACAGTCTGAAAAGGCACACTTGCAGTTATTTCTCTGCAAAACCAATACATTAACTTTTTCTATTGCTGCTGCCATATGTTTTTTGTCATGTTCTAATTGCTTCAATGGCGTCCTTGTTGTTGCTCACATTGCTGTTTCCTAGTCTTTGTTTGTGTCCGTCTGGCTTATGCCTGTTGTTAAGAGTTTTATTGTGCCTTTTTTCTTCGACAAATTGCCAGACTTTTCTCCCCTTTTCTCAATTTTTGTGATTTATTTATCTTTTCACCCAGTTCCCTGCATAATGTTTAAATCAAAGGACCCTGCACCGGCATGTTTTATCCCAATTATTACCAATCATAACTGGTTTACTTCACAGCTATCCATTTAGCTTTTTTAGATGTATTTCTTACTGCCATTCTAGAGAGCCATTGGCTTCCATTTATTTTAATACGGCACAACAATAAAACCAGATATTAGCAGTTTCTGAAAGGATAACTTTGGTGATAGTCAATATAGTTCTTTTTCTCAACAAATCCCATAAAAAAAAAAAAAAATGAATTGATCCACCTACAGCTGTTGTCTGTGGATCCAAAGCCTGATATAACTTATTCTTTTGTTTCTTTAATAGCCTGACAGCAGTATAATCGACTATCACATTGCACATAGTCATCTGATCCATTGTTAACATGAAGTTATTGATTAGCTGAAATGTGCAAACACACTGGTAACGTCCTTGAATAAACCTGTGGGCCAGTTTCAGGACGCGATCGTTGAAATCAACCCTACCAGACTGATGATATTCCCTTTCTAGTTCCAACTGCTAACAGTCATCATTAATTAGATCTTTTCTTTCTTAATTAGTTCCAGCTTGTCTGAGTAAAATCCATTTAATTGTGAGCTGTCTGGATCGTCAGCTTTCAACTGGCGAGGTGTCAACCCTGCCTCCTTTCTAAAGGGCAGTGCTTATGAGCCTTTTACATTACAGTGAATGGCAGTTCATAACCTTATCTTTCCAGGCTACTGTGCTGTATAAATCCTCTTTGGGGAAACACCCCTCCAGAGCATCCTGAGATTTATCACGTCTTGTACCCTGCCTCCTTTCTAAAGGGCAGTGCTTATGAGCCTTTTACATTACAGTGAATGGCAGTTCATAACCTTATCTTTCCAGGCTACTGTGCTGTATAAATCCTCTTTGGGGAAACACCCCTCCAGAGCATCCTGAGATTTATCACGTCTTGTCATAAAAAAAAATAAATAAAAGAGAAAAAAGGATGCGTATCCTGTTCACCTGGAGTGTCTGTAAGATGACTGGGGTTAGAGCGTGTGATGCTGATGCTGATGCATAGCTGGCAGACAGACTGACACCCCTGGTCTCTTCAGTATCTTCCCCCCAACCACACAGAAACAAGAAATATAGATGAACGAATCGCTGCCGCATCCAAGCGTCGTGAAAACACTTTGGGCAAAGGCGATCCCCTCAGTGGCTCTATTTCATGCTACATAGACATCTGTCTGAGGACGCGGCTGTTTGAGTGCAGGCAGATAGGTCGGCGGGATGATAGCAGAGATTTCACTGAAGAGGAGCGTCAGTTTGAGGCAGCACTCAGAGTAACAGCATGTAGAGAGGTTTGTTCCAAAATGGGGCATGCACCATTTGGGAAATAAAGTGACACCCACTTTTACAGAATGATTGACAGCAGAAACTCTTCACCTTCTACTTTTACCGGGTAGCAGCTGACAAAACGGATTTTAAAAAAACGTTCTTCTCATTAATTGTGGAATATTTTCTAAAAATACATAGATGTCAGTAGCTCAATATTTCATATGCAAATGCTTTAACTTTAGAGCATGTGGCGTTCAGCGTTCACAGATGTTATCGTTTCTGTCCCTCCCGCCCTCCTTTGTAATCTTTTTTAAATACTCAGCAACTTGCAGAGGAGGAGGCATGCTGAGTGGGGACTGATTGTCGTACTGGAACTGCTTGTGTAATTTGTATCTGTGACAGCAAACCTACCTGGAGCGCAGAGCTGGGACAGAGAGCAGGAAGGAGAGCTCAGACTGATCACTTGAATTTGTCTCAGAGCTCAGTTAGAGGCCTTCCCCTGCTGCCGGCACAGACAGAGACGGAGAGGCTGCGGGGCTGCATGCAGCCATCATTTACATGCCAGTTTGTAGTTGGAGACTCTATCTCTTTCAGTTGGCATCCCCATTGGCAGGAAAACGTCATTAGTCAGGTCCTTCCAAAACTCTTACAAATCAATGTTGAAATATAAATTAACTTTATGATGTTGGTTAGGCACACAAATTACTTGGTTAGGTTTAGGGAAAGATTATGATTTGGATTGAATAAGTGCTTTGTTAGGGTTAGTGAAACATTGTGGTTTGGGTTAAAATTACCACATTGTTAAGATTAGGGGAGCTTTGTTGTCACGGTTACAATAATGAATATTTGGTTAAGGTTAGGGAACGATTGTGGTCATGCTTTTTTAAAAAAAAAAACGTAATTTCAAACAAACAGGAAACAAACAGCTGTGTTAAAGTCTGATGTTTTGTTGACCTATTTATCATTCATCAGTATTTTTTATGTATTTATTTGAACATGTGGGGCAATATTTCAGAACTATAGATCCTGGCTTAGGATGCTTGTCCTTTTTTTTAGACTGGGTTCAAAGCTCAGATAAAAAAAAAGATTAAAATAGTTTCACCTAAGTTCTCAAAAAACACTTGCTATGTCAAAAATGCACTAATAAAATACTACGTATTGAGTAATATCGAAAGGATACTTCAACAATCACATATTGTCTTCATAAGACCAGACTCTGCTCCTTGCAGTGAGCAGTGATCTTCCCGTATGTGTGTGTGTATGTGTGTGTGTTGTTTCCATGTGTCCATCCATGCATCCATTAAGAAATCTTTGCAGCCAATCAAAATGAAGCAGTGGCTGAAAATGAATATTTTAACTCGACCTAGAAAGAAGCAGCTTCTGGCTGAATGTAGCTGACGCGTCTCAAAGGCACGTGAGATGTCACCTTCCTTCCTCTGACTCCTCTGACTGCCTCATCTTAAAGTGTGATGGCTAACAGATGGTGCTTTACCGTACCTGAGCGCTGCACATTATAGGCATTTAGCTGACTATTTCCTTCAGTGTTAGAGTAGCAAAAGACAGGAAGCTTCAGTTTCCTGGACTGACAGCACCTCAAACAACCCCAACAACAAACTCACAACCCGTATGCACCCTGAGACAGTTTTTGGTTGCTGTAATTCTTCAAGTCCACAGACTGTAAAGTGACTCCTCTCAGATGCAGCTCCAGTGCAAGACCGCAAAACAACATTCATTAATCCATGCAAAAATACACTGCAGTGCTGTATGTGATGAGTAGTCCATTCCCTCCTGTCTTGTATTCACCTTTTCTTTTTAAACTTAATATTACAAGCTTGTTATTCAACTAATAACTGGCTGGTTCGGTTAATAATTTAAAAAAGCCTTCAAACCAATTTCTCTGCAGCGTAATATGAAGAAAATGAGATTGAAATTTGAGGAAGTAAGCGACTGTAAAAAGGAGACAAGCCATCTGCAGGCATCTCTACGGTACTCCTCAGGCCCGTGACAAAACGTTTGTGTCCCGAAAATTGAAAGTTGTGAAGAAAGAAACATGAAAAATGAGCGATAGGGGGAGAAGGTAGCCGGGATGTGAATCGATTGTATTTAACTTTCAGCACATTGAGTCTGTTTATAATGCAAGTCCCTCGCTGAACGAGTGTGATCCGAGCAAAGCTGCCAAAGAGTGCACTGGTTTTAAAGAGTCTGTCTCTTTAAGCTTTTTAATATGCTGGTCAAATAATAGCTTCCTCTTAGACTTTCTGCCTCCTGATGAATTTCAAAATGGACTATTCACTCCACAACAGCAGGGATCTGTTGGTGTGTGTTCATGTGTACTCATGTATGAATGTGTGTGGCTGTGTGTGGCCAATGCCAGGGGGGGCAGGCAGCACATTAAGACAGTGACTGGCAGATCTCATTTGGTGTTTAATTTCACTCGGGTGAGCTCTCATCTGTGAGGGGCCATTAGCCTTGAGGCTAGCTCGCTGGTACTTCCTTGTCAAGTGATGTTTTTACACTGACAGGACCTGGTTTTGTGTACAGTTATCAGAGGGCTACATCCACGTCTGAGAAGTGAAGCCAATGCAGAAGTGCCTTAAACTTGCATTATTTCTAACAGCCAGCAGGAGGCGACTCCTCTGGTTGCAAAAAGAAGTCTGATTGTATAGAAGTCTATGAGAAAATGAGCCTACTCCTCACTTGATTTATTACCTCAGTAAACATTGTAAACATGAGTTTATGGTCTCGATCACTAGTTTCAAGTCTTCTTAATACAGCATGATGTTCAGTTAGAAAATTAGGGTCCCATTTAGAGTCAAATAGTCAATTAATGCAGCTTTAACTGCGTGAATGCAGGACTTAGATTTAGTTGAGTGTTTTTTAATTGAGGTATTGCTACTTTTACTTAAGACAAGGATCTGAATGCTACTGGTGGTTAGTATGAAAAAAAGCTTATTTCTTTTTACTGTTCCTGCAAAAAATATTGAAAAATTGAAAAGTCAATAGACAAATCAAAACAAGATTATTTTGTCACTGAAAATTACCTTTTGTTGAAAAATTGTGAAAATGAATGTAAGATTACTTTTGATAAAATGTCTCAAAAGATGTGTTTATATAAAACGCAAAAAATAGATATGTAAAGCAGAGAACTCATTTTCAGCTATAGCACAGGACCAGGATATTTACAGGTCGAGGTGATTTTAATATTCAATAATCTAGTGAAGAGCTACTGCAGACATTTAACACCCTAAACACCTGCACTGTTTGAGATGCATCACGTGTTTCGTGCCCTTGTTTCAGTTCACTTGCAGACTTTATGGGCCCCTAAGGGAAATTTGTTTTCAGACTGGTTCTGCAGTAAAACACACAATAAAGTCACATAATAAAGTATAAGACCACAGTAAAAACACTAAACACATTACCACACACACACATAACAAACAGCCGTGTCACACAGTGAAACCATTAAAGCCTGAGAGGACCACCTAGAGAAGTCTGATGAAGTCCAATAAATATATCTCATCAGTGCAAAATGCCAAGTTTTTCTGGAGGACGTTAGACACTACAGGGGGTGGACACAATAACGGAAACACCAGTGCAATGCAATACAAGTACAATAACCCTGCAATAAATACTACATATGCAAAGCTGATAGTATTATTTCTTTTGTTGCCACTGTGTCAGAGCATTCTGCTAATTCAACACTTTGCTATTAAATGTGTCTTTTTTTATTATTAATTTAATATTTATTGAGTTTTTGTTTGTGCATACAGCCAAAAGTACTGTGGTTGTTAACTTATACATAGAACAAGTTAACACAATAAAGAAAATAAGCAAAAAACAAACAGAGCAGTCGTGGTTACAAGAGTCTATTATCAAAGAAAAGTGTTTACAAATCCAGTATCTTGTAATTTGTACAGCAGTTAGTCCACAAGCATTTCCCACTGTGTCATAAATCATCCATGTCTTCCAATTACTGCCAAAAACATTTTCTCTCACTCTAAGCTAGTCATTTTTTCCATAATATAAATATCTCTTAAAATTTCTACCCATTGTGCTGTAGAAGTCTTATTCAGTCTTATACCAGTTTCTTGTTCTTACTTGTGATCAATACTATCTTGGTTAAATATCTACTGTTATAAGTGGCATAATCCTTTATGTTCCCCAGGTACATAACCTTACATTCCTTAGGTATAGCATATCCCAAAATACCTTTAATTGTAATATGTGGGTTTTCCCAAAATGAGTGTAATTTATGACATTCCCAACAGACGTGTGTATGCTTTTCCTCTCTATTCCCACATATCCGCCAGCATGATTGTTGTGAACCAGTTTGCTTACTCTTTGTATAAAGAAGCGGGTTCGATTTTTCCACCCAAACTCCCTCCACATCCTTGAATTTGTTGTGCTTCACACATGCTGAGCCGTTCAGTTCCCCCAGCCGTTCAGTTCCCCCTCCCATTCAACCTTAAAGTACAGCACATAGTAGAAGAGGCTTTACAGCCTCTCAGATTTTGGTATAGTCCTGAGATTACCTTGAATCTCGTCCCGCCGTTTGTGGTCGCCCTATTATTATTAGAGTATTAATATGAACGTGATTTAGTGATCTTTTTCCAGTTGAAATGAATGGCTGTCTGATTCATTTACTCTTGAGTTTATGTCCTCCAAAGCAGTACCATATAAAACATATTTTAACATTTAATTATTAACTGACTGCTTGCCATTTTTTATATAATTTACCAAAGGAACTAGTCATTATCTGAAAAAAAGGTGCAGCTACTTCGGGTGTTTTTTTCTCTCTAATGTCGCACAGAACAGTACAGCCAGGATGCTTTGTATATTTTTTCCTGAAGATGTGTATGTGTGTGTGTGTGTGTGTGTGTGTGTATCATAGCAGTGAGATTGATCTTCTGCGTTTACACACACTCCACCATTTGCGACTTCAGAGGGCTGTGTCTTTGTTGACATCAAAAGATTTCCTGTGTCCTTTGTATTACAGATAATTATTCCCATCAGCATGGGCTTTGATGTTCATATAGCTGTATTACGCTGTGTATTCATGTGTGTGTGATCAGTTTATGTGTGTGTGTACAATATATGTTCCATTGGGTGTAACTGTGTGTCTGCATGAACAACACGTCAGGTATTAGATTCACATGTCCTTTATGCACTCTTAAAATTACAACTACACAGGCTTTTAGTAGAGGGATTGGAAAATGACACAATGTCAGTTAGATGCTATTGACACAGAGTTATTAGAATCATATTTTAGCCTTCTTTAGGCAACGACATCTTCTCTTTTCATGTCATTCCTGGAAATGGAAAATGATTAAGGCTGTATGATCTCTCTAACATTTGCTCTCCTCTGTCTCACTTATCCTGCAAACATTTCTGCAGCCAATTCTGTACGAATACAATGACACACATTCCTAAACACACAATGAGTTTATTGAACGTGATTTTAGCTCATCTGTCTTTATCTTCTCTGTAGACAACACAATGATGTTTGTTTCAGAAGTAAAACAAAGTAATTAAAAATGCTTTTGAATGCAAATACGGAGATTGAAATAGCACAAATAAGGAGAGAAGATCTACAGTTAAAGTTACATAATAATACATTGACATGGTTCATTTAATTATACTGAAAGCAGAACATAACAGAGGATTATGTCTCAGTTTTATAGTGCTCAGATACAGTAGAGACCAGTAAATTGTTCCATTTCCCTTATGAATATGAAAAGGACTAATAGAGCTGTGCAAATTGTTTTATTTTTGGAAACTGCAGCGGGTACAACAAAGTGAGTCTAAGGACTTTATGTACTTTGTGTTTTTCACTTTTCCACTCAGGTAGACACTCATGGGCAGCCTGGGTGTTTGGGCTGTGGCTGTGGCCGCACTGCTGGGAACCTCAGGGTGCTGGCTGGCTGAAGGGCACAAGAGCAGCAGGCGAGGCAGCGCTGATACAGCCACAATGTCACGCACCTCCTCCCAGGAACCACACTCCATGGTAAATATACTCTGCAATACACACACACACACACACACTGTACTTCTTCCCGCCGAGGACATCGCCTTCACTCTCTATCAAGCTAGGGAAACACTTACAGTGATATAAATCAATCCTATAAACCGTAAATCAAATCAGGGTTGCAAGAAAAATGAAGTGAATATAAATAGTCTGACAAAACACATCTGTTGTCAAATTTAACACAGCTTAACTTCTGTGAAACAGTGCATTGCTGTCTGTGCTTTTATTTTTGCTATGGGGGAAGTCAGCTTGTGCATTTTAACTTAATGGTACACCCATTTTAAATAGGATAATTTCATTTCCAAGTCAATGGACCACTGATGCATGTTGATGCTGTCATTGTAAAGCACTTTGAATGTTACTTTGATATGTAAAACAAAGAAAAAATATCGTCATTTTTCCCATTTCACCTAATTTTTCAAATGCAGTACATGCATAAAGTCATGATATGGACAATCAGGCTGAAATTCACAAGATTGGTCCCTGAGCAGCTCTATAATGACTGTACCAGATATTAGGTTGAAAGCTCAAATAGGATTTAAAGGGACTGTTTGTAACTTCTTACACATATAAATCAATCCGGGCCGGTGTCCCATGCGCGCTCGCGTGTTGCTATGCGCTGTTCAGACTCAGACTCCAACATAAATTACACGGAAGCACCAAAACCTTTAACCTATAACTTTGCGGTTTTGGTGCTTCCGTGTAGTTTGTGTTGGAGTCTGAACAGCGTAGCCACACGAGAGCGTGCATGGGACACCGACCCGGTTTGATTTATACATGTAAGAAGTTACAAACAGTCCCTTTAAAATCCAGCAAAGCAGCTGGGTTTACAGTACAGCCATTACATATTTAATACACCATAGAGGATTGTGTTGTGTTAAGCTGTTGTTATTTGGATGCAAAATGTATCAAAACATGAAACAATTAGTGTGAAATGTATCAGCAACAAAATGATTAGCTAGCTACAGACATAAATCATCTTTGTCTAATTTCGTCGAGCCAAGTTTGTGTTTAATAATACAGTGCAATCAACACCTCTTAACGAAGAGGTGAGGACCTCCAAATGGCCACCACAGGGATCACTAAATCATATGAAAGCGCTGTTTATAGATTAGATGTCTTTGACACACTCCGAAACAGATTTATGGAAAACTTAATTGCTGAATATAAGCAATTGGAATAAATGTAATGCAATATCTACTCTAACAGATTTGAATGTAACCCTGCCATCATTGTTTGAGCTGTATCTTTATATGCGAGGAAGGACCTCTGTTTTATCCTTCAGGCAGTTGAGAGAATAGGGCCACGGGGTTGTCTAGTTATCTTGCAGTGGGATGGTTAAGTGGTAATAGGTCAGGTCAGGTCTAGTTGGCAGTGTTTATATAGTAATTTGTAGTTTTATTTAACTGTGTTGGTGATTTTGTCATACGCACATAATCAAGATGAAAAGGCTTACTGAATCCTGTCTGATTCAATTCATATAATGTACAATTTATATGTGTCTGCTTTTTAACCTAATTGTCAAGGCCACTGACTGACACTCACTTCTGTTTCTCTTCTCGTGCACTGATTTGTTTAAGCTAAATAGCCAATCAGAGTGATCTCTCCCACTAACGGGCGCCAGTGACAATTCAACATGCTGAATCGACCGAAAAAACTCTGACACGGTCAGACTAGAGCCGACAAATTAGGCCCACTGACGCTCACCGACGGCCCTAAGCGGTCCGACGGCCGACGTCGGCTTGATGTGTCAGGCTTTTTAGAGTAAAACAGACAGGGTATGCTTTAGGGCGTGGCTACCTTGTGATTGACAGGTCGCTACGTGTTTTTCTTTCTTAGAACTTAACTAAACTTAACCCTGTCACAGTGTATTTGAGTTCAGTTGTACTTAGCTCCACCGTCTTGTCTCTCTTCTAGTTGCGAACATACAGAAGTTTCAGTCTGTGTTTGTACTCCCTGATTGATGTGTCTTAGTACAGCCATGTTTGCACAAGCAGCTCTGCACAGAAACATTGTTGGGCGAAGTTTGGACAGTTTAATTAAAGTACAATGGCGGATGAATGCACACCGAGAAGTTTATGTCGTGCATCTAACATGTTACACCTGCTCTTTTTGATTTGGTCTATTGTACGTTCTTAATGGTTACAACTAACAACCCCAAGAAAGTAGCTTTACATCTTTTACTGTTTCTTGTGTGTCTCATGTTTAAACCCGGCTTTTGTTTTTTCATGTGTTTACAACAGTTTGAGATAATTGCTTAAACAATCATTGGCAGGTTTCTGAATGAGCTCGCCTCGTTGCATTTATCACGATGGCACACAAGAGCTTCACGAGCTAAAGAGAGGAAAAAAGACTTGCCCTTTGAACAAACAGGTCCTTTGCTTGCCAGCAAGAACGAAGCCTTTAACAAATGTTCTCTGCATAACAGAAACATAAAACCCTAGCAGGTTGTCAAAAAGACATACGCACAGACAGACACATACCACACAGCCCCGCGGTCCTCCTAATTCTTTGTGAAATGAAGCATGTACACCCCGTGGTCTGTTCTAAGTCTGACTCACTTCGGGCTTTGCCAAGTTGGCAGAAGGCTGTGGAATGTAATTTTGCCCTAGTGGTTCTATCCCCTGAAATCCCTTGACGCAAAAAACAAATTCCCAGGCATCCCCCCCTCCGTCTATCTGTCCAGAATTGGAACATAAAAAGCTGTCAATTGGCACCAGAATTTAAAGTCGACCCTGGGGTGAATCATAGGAATCCATGAATTCACATGATTATGCAGGATGCATTCTCAAAGCCTTTGGGAATGAAGAAGTTGTGCCAGATTTTTTTTTTTTTTTTTTTTTTATATTTCTAAAATCCTCCCCAAAACAATACAAAACATGTAAACAGAGGAACAATAGAATCGTATAGGGGTGTGACAGACTGGAAAAACAAGAGTGTGAAATTAAGCAAAAAAAAGTCCAGATGAAAGCCTTTTGATTTTGACCTCTTGTCAACTTCCTTGGGGCCATCTTGGATACTTGCAGAGCAAACAGAATGCCTGCAATGTGTTGACGAATCCACACCGGGTTGGTGGCAGCTTTGGTACAATTAGGGCACAACTAGTTTAGAGGCACAGTATTTCTTTTTGAAAAATATGATTAATTCATGTCTGTTTTTAACATTAAACAATGTACAAAGTGCATAATATGCAGGTTCATGCTGATTTATGAGATTACTAAAGAATCATGAAATATAAGATGTTTGCGGAATCACTTATGCCTGGTTCAGACTACACAATATTTTGTTGATTACGATGGTTGCTGTGTCAGATTAGGCAATTAAGAGTCATACATTTTTGTCATTACTTGGCCGAGAGACATGACCGTCTACACGTCGGTCCCTGACCAACCATCGCTGGTCGTCTTTTGTGACGTCTCTTGTAGTGGCAGCCTAATTCAAGTTCACAAAGCTATAACCTAAACATGAAATAAGGTAGAAATCAATTAAACGCAAAACACACTTTTTGCCAAAGACGCTCAGTATACATAGTAAAATAAATGTTCATAGTAATCAAGGATATACATGTTGATTAAATGTATTTGGCGCATTGGAATAACAGTAACCAACTGACGTTGGCTTGCCTTGTTTTTGACAAGCAACTTTATCCAAATACTGGAGGTCGTGATTCAGAACTATTATGCCGGTAACCTTGACCGGCTGCAGAGAGCACACACACACACACACACACACACACACACACACACACACACACACACACACACACACAGCCAACAGCAGCCAGGTTTAATTTTGGTCTCTCATTAAGTTACTCACAGAATTAACGTTGATTACCGACAGCTGCTGCCGGTGACGTTTGTCATTTTAACCAGGTATCAGAACACAGAGTCACTCACACTGGTACGCACAGATACATTTTCACATTCAAACTCTTTTCACCAGCAGTGAAATGCTCGCACTGCTGAGCCCTGGTATATAGACCCTTTTCACACCAGAACTCCATCTTTAAAAACATTATTTACACCTGTGCTTTTAAGTCAAAATGTCTGATGTGAAAAAGGTCTATTACCTGCTGCAGATGGAAAGATGCCACAGTTCTAAATAATCTTTGGCCAGACTACACAAATCTTCTCAAGGCCAAAATGTTGAACAATAATACAATAATAATGGGTAAAGGGCAAGATAATAATAGCAACATAACCCAACTTCCTTAACAACATTAGCTTTGTTGGGACTAAAAGCAGTGTTTTGATTAGGGCTGTCAAAGTTAATGCTATAATAATGCAAATTTGTTTTAACGCCACAATTTTTTTTAATGCAACTTGAGATTTTTTAAGGATGTTACGGGTCCAGTTTTAAAGCTACAGTGAAGATACTGACATCATATGAAACTAAAAAAAACTAAGGAATCCATTGGTACCAACCATTTCATACTAGCTTGTTGTAAAGGAGACTAAATAATGCTCCAAACTCATGCTAAATTTTGTAATTAATCGATTGACAGCCCTAGTTTTGATCTAAACAGTGCAACAAATTGATGCAAAATCTGTCCGTCGGTCTGCATTATTCTACACATCCATGCACCAGTATGCCATTTCATACCATGCACACTTTGTGGCTGATGCTGCCGTGGTCTTGTTTCTGGTTTCTTGTATTGGTGGTGAGAATTGCCACGGGATATTACTGGCAGCCAAAACTGATGAGCATGTAGGGCTTTTTATATAGTGCATATTTGAAAGTGAGATTGTGATTTGGTTTGGGAGTGAAGAGGGAAAAGAGTGGAGTGGATTTGCAGTAACACAGAGAAAGAGGGAATAGTGCTCGTTGGATGAAAGGTTTAGGAGTAATAGGGTTATGCATTGAATGATTCGAGAATAAATGCAGGAACAATGAAAACGAAAAGAATGAAAATAGCCTTCTCTCCACGAGGGTAGCTTCTTCTCTTGGGTTTTAATTTTCAGGGCTACCCCCCACTACATTTACATTCTGATTATGACTTGTACCCGTAAAGCTTGAGTTTTTATTCCGTTGCAGTCCCAGAGGGTTATTTCACAATTTCTCAGGTTGTCTCCTGAGAATTTGTTCTCAAAGCTGAAGAAAACCTTTCAGGCATACAGAACATGTGCAATGGTTACTATTATATGAAGCAATAATACTCCTCTCTACTATAATTATAGTGGTAGGTGATACTTTCTATGCTCAGCACAACCCTCTGGTATGTGCTTTCTTCTACTGAGGTACAACCTACTATATGTTAAACACAGTAAGGAACATCTGTCATTGGGGCCAAGAGGGCCAAAAGGTGGACAAAGGAAGTAATGCTTGATGAATTAATCCTTTGCTTGTGGTTGGTGAAGCAGTACAATGTGAGATGTTTTGCAAAATGATGTTGAACTGTTGTAAAATCCAGATTTGAAAGTGACAAAAAAAATAAGAAACAACACCCAGGGTAGTAGTATTAGGGTGTAAGTTGGGCGTTCATAAATAAATCTTGGAATACATGATACTTAAAATGTAATCACAAAAAGATATAGTTTCCAGGTAGTGAAGCTAACAGAATTTTTATATAAAAATACTAGGGCTGTCAATCGATTCGAATATTTAATTGCGATTAATCGCATGATTGTCCATAGTTAATCATGATGAATCGCAAATCAATCACACATTTTGTATCTGTTCAAAATGTACCTTAAAGGGAGAATTGTCAAGTATTTAATACTGTTAACATGGGAGTGGGCAAATATGCTGCTTTATGCAAATATATGTATATATTTATTATTGGAGATCAATTAACAATACAAAACAAAACCAATTTCATTCTCATGTCTTGAGGTCAGAGGAGTTTGGAGCGTTATTTAGCCTTCTTTGTGACAAGCTAGTACGACATGCTTGATACCAAGGGTTTCCTTAATTTGTATAGTTTCATGAGATGTCAGCTTTGAAACTGAGCCAGCTGCAACCTAAAAACTGCAAGTTGCATTAAAAGAAATTAGTGGTGTTAACTTTGACAGCCCTAAAAAATACACAACAATAAAGAGAAAAAAAAATATTTGATTTGATCTTGCAGAGACAAGGAGTAGGCAGAGTAGAAAATATGAAATGAGAGACATTAATGGGGATTTTCTTGACAAAGAAGAGGGTGAAATTGGGCCACGGCAGTGAGGGAAAAGTAAAGATAATGGGGACACCAAATAACCAAACATTAACAGCACAAACCCCCGAGACGCCTCTGCTGCGACGCTGATGTTGTCTTGATATCAAATGGATGGCCCATTGCATCGTCTAGACATTAACATTATTATTTGCTCTTGAAGGTCAGTATGGTTCTTAACTGAAAATACCTCCCTCTTATTTGACTCTGATCTTGTCTTCTACTAGTCAAACTTATTTTAATCAGCAAAAAGAAGAAATTTAAGACATATAAAAAAGTTTTCAGAGATCATAATCTGTCTCCGACGTTTGGTTACATGATGATAACTGAACCATCTCCATGACATTTTCATAAATGAGTTATTGTTGTTGGTTTTGGAGGTTATTTGTGAAGGTGGTTGTGGTTGCATTGCAGTAGCAAATTGTTTCCCCTTACTCTCGCGTGCCTTCTGTAGTGAGGCGATTAGCACATTAATTAGCAGGTGCTGTATCTGGTGGCATATCAAAAGTGTAAAACTTTGTGAAGCTGTTGTTTCTCACTTTTTTCATGGAAAGCTAGGGACAAATTTGAATAAATGGAGATGTTTAGAGGACAGATTGTGCCAGTGAGCATCACTGGAAAACATGAAAACCACTCCAGCTAATGATGCAGAGAAAAAAGCTGGAATTTGTTCTATTTTAGGATTCATCAAAGTTACGCCTGTGAAGGTATTACTACTCGCATACATTGCCAGTGTTTTTTGGCTCCTGTTCATTTTAGCTCATTGAGTATGTTGTCGGTGCACTGATGAATTACTGTGAGATAAGACAGGTCTGTTCTTTCTAAGCAACAGACATCAGGGAATAAATATTAAATGTAGAAAGGTGAACTTTTGTGAAAACAGACACTGATAGATTCAGCTTTTCCTTTCCTGCTCCTCCTCTGGCTGCCTCTTCATCTTAATCAGACGGTATCTTTAAAAAGGTCAAAGTATCAATATGCTCCACATATCAGACAATAACTGAAGCTGCTGCTTAACAAACATATTGAAACTCTGCAATACCATTGGCATACAGACGGCTAATTCGAGCAGAGAGTTTTGTTGTTGAGCGAGATGGAGAGGGAGAAAGTGGGCACATACAAACATATGGGTCCTTGAATGAAGAGGGCCTGCATAGCAGCACATATGAGTGAGCAAGGTGGGGAGGAAAAGCCAATTCAAGCACACTTTGTTACATACACATCTTAGCTTGAATTGCCCTGCTGTTCAAATTGCATTCCCATAAAATGTCAGTCTCTGTGGCAGCGATGTCAGATTCTTGTTTTGTGTGGGTGTTTAAATGGCATCCAAGATGGAGGCATGTAACACTCGGGGATTTGTTTGTACTAGTTTTTTGAGAGGCTATAACAATCTTCTTGGAGTTTGCACACTTAAGCTCTGTTGCTACCACAAAAACCCAATAAAGTAGGCAAACTTGACATCAATGACATACACCACCGTGACATTTGGAGGGTGTTATATTTTAATTCAGCTCACAGTACCACGACTGCTTCTGTTAGTACGTGAAGCCACAGTAGAGGTACAAATCTAGGTTCATCAACTCTTGCCAAGTTATGCCACAGCCACAAAAAAAAAATATTAGTTTCTGATTGGCTGGCATGAATCTGTTAAAATCATGTAACAGCACGAAATATTACGCAAGGTATAATGACAAGTAACCATAGCAACAGGGCTGCTGCTTGATACAGACCTACTTGTGAGTTACAAACAAACTTAAAAAATATGGTTGGCACATTTTTCCTTCAGTGCATTATGACTTGCTGCTTGGAGGTTGAGGTAGTTAAATCCCTTCAAACCCTCTGGATGCAAATTGTGTTAAAATTATGGCTGTCAAATAATTAAAACATTTTATTTTTGATTGATTAGTTAATCGCGATTAATCACACATTTTTTTTTATATGTTCAAAATGTACCTTAATGCAAATGTATGTGTATATTTATTATTGGAAATCAACTAAAAACACAAGACAATGACACATATTGTCCAGAAACCCTCACAGGTACTGCATTTAGCATAAAACATATGCTCAAATCATAACATGGCAAACTCAAGACCAACTGGCAACAACAGCTGTCAGTGTGTCAGTGTGCTGACTTGACTGTGAGTTGCCTCCAAACTGCATGTGATTATCATAAAGTGGGCATGTCTACCCATATGACCCATAGAACCCATTTGAACCCTTTGAAAATGGCCATGCCAGTTTTTCCTCGCCAAAATGTAGCATACGTTTGGAGCATTATTTAGCATCCTTCAAGACAAGCTAGTATGGCATGGTTGGTACCGATGGATTCCTTACGTTTTCTACTTTCATATGATGCCAGTATCTTCACTATTGCTGTGCCCGCTACAACCTAAAAATCACAAGTTGCGTTAAAGAAATTAGTGGCATTAAAACTAATTTAGTTAAAGAGGTATTATCATGTTTACTTTGAAAGCCCTAGTTAAAATATACCTCAAACACCAATTGATGGCATGTCTGAGTAGCCCAGCTGGTCCTGAAAATAGCAATATGTGACATGCCTGAGACATGTAGTGACTATGCCATAAAAGGGGAAATAAAGGGAGAATAAGTAAAACTAAAACAACCTCAGACTCAAGAGGTTTGAAACTATTGAATCTCCTGTCTTCCCTATTGTGCATCTTGCAGCATCCCTACTGTTCTCATAATCTTACCACATAATCCTAACTGCACTGGGCAGTTAGGCTGTATGTAAAAACACACCCATCTAATCATCCTCTATCGCAAAGAGGATTTATGGTAGAGAAATGCATCAGATCCCCCCTAATTGAAACCCAGTGGGTTTGCCCTATTTGTTCAAATGAAATTCTGGTTGTAGTTACTACTTATTTACATTTTTTCCACCCACTGAAAGTGTCGATGCGAGTGTGGCATTGTGATAAAAATACAAACCGCCTCCTAATCAACTGTGTGTGAACCCATCTACTTTGCCTTATCAAGTGACAGTGTCTTTGATTATTACTAAACTATTATTTTACTCCATAAAAGTCCCCTAAAGCTGAATGTATAAAGGAATGTGACAAAAAGAACCCTGGAGATTCACGGTAAAGAGAGGACAGTATTTTTAGAAAGAGGCACTAGCCTTTCTTTCACCTCTATGCTTGGTTTGATTCTCTAATCAATTGATCAAACAGCGGCACTCCAGATGATGGAAGGCGGTGCTGATGAGCACACTCAATTTTATCCTGCCATCATGAGGAAGCACGTCTGCAATTAAGATGGACAGATGGCAGAAAGAGAGAGGGATAGAGATGTAGAGACAAAGAAGGAGGCAGTGACAGGAGGCACTAAAACTGCTGTGTTTTTCGTGAGGCTCTCGGTCTCCTGGGACGCCAAGAGGGCCTCACAGACTCACACATCTTTTATCACTGAGCCTCATTACCGGTGACATCCACACTGAGGGACAAGAATGCAAAATGTCACAACACTTCAATTGCTGCCACATATTGGCTGCCTCAGAAGCGTGCGTTGCATTCGAAGACCTGCTTCTGTTCTATTTTTAAACGCCATGTCGATCTTTGTTTTGCCAGCTTACGTTAAATTGCATCTCAAGTTCAGATACATTTATGCAGGGCGACATTCACATTGCTGTAACAAGCACAAGTGATCAGAAGCTAACAAGCACACAGTGCACAGCACAATGTTTACAATTGATCCTTCACTAAGTCCCGCCCCTTGAACACAGACTGGCCAATCATAGCATCAGTCAGCTCCGACCAGGGTCCGACGACTATAGAGTGCTACAGGAATAAGTCCTAAATCCAGGAAATGAGTTAGCATTTTAGCACTTCTGGTTCCCTCGTCTGGAAGTCAATGGGTTTTTTGAATGGGTTATTAGTTAGATGCTTGAAATAAGGTCTTTGGTTAACACAAGCTTAATTGATTTTAACGTTTTGTTGTATGATATAAAATACATCAATAAATATCCCACCCTGAATTTTATAGCCTTTATGTGTCTTAAAAAAGGTGGTTGCTAACAAGTGGCTAAATGAGACTACTAAACGTCATCACGCCGACTCGTCCGCCTTTACAGCCTCGTTGTTAATGCTCACATTCATGCCACGTGGAGTAGTTCGTTTATAGCCTAACGTTAGCTTTTTACTTCTGCCGATCGCATTTACACTTCAAAAATCATAGAAGTGGTTTTCATTTGTGGAGATTATCTTGCTGAACAAAACGTGTAAGTATCATAAACGTTTGTTTGCCACAGAGCTTATTTTCTGCAATAATCTAAAACCCAATGGAAAAATCCCATTGGCTTTTTGTCAAGGGAACCAGTGCGATGCTAACTTCCTGGTTGGATTACAAAAATATGTCATCCCTGGAGCACTCTATACGGCTCTGCTCCATAGACTCTCATGCAATCCTTTCAGATTTCCTTCATTTTCAGGCTGGTTTGTCGATTTCGAGCTAGTCATGGTTGTCTCGATCACCAGGTGATGTTGTGGTTCACTTTTACACTGTGATCTGCAGGCATTAGCTTCCACCTTTTATCTTTTTGACCTGTGTTCGCTGCTGAGTCAGTTTGAAATCCTGAATATAGCCTTCAAATGCATATTGTAAACCCCTCTGTCTGCTACTGTCTGAAATTGCTTTTTCTCTTTTTCCAAAAATGATATTATTTATGCAGGGAGTGCAATAGTGACAGTGTTGGTTCCATGGTAGCTCTGACAGCGGGGGGCGGGGCTTAGCGAAGGGTCAATTTGTGCACACAAACACACACACATACATGGACTCCAACTAAAGTTAACAACAATTTCAGCACATAGCTGTTGGGTCCAACTATTCAAAGCTTTCTCAAACCAAACATTTTCAATTCACGTCATTATTAATTCATAATGCAGGACGTCTTGTCATCACTTTTCTTACCTCCATTCACCTTTCCCTTTTATATCCACACTCCTGTTGTCTGCCACATAATGATTTAATCTGATATAGTATTCAGAGGGGGCCAGAATATACTCTAGTCTCACAGTTTCTTATCTGCCCCTGTCACTGTTCAGTGATGCTGTAGGTCAGGACGACTCTCCTCTCTTTCGACATCCTCAGCACTTTCTCTTTGTCACTTGTGAAACGGTTGCTTGGCTTTATCATCAGTTCTGCTCTGCATTATTTTGAGGCTGATACAATAACTGATAATATATATTCATTATTATTCTGTATATACCATATTATATATATGATATATTTTACAACACCAATATTTAGATTCTTTACCATCTGCAGAATAAATAGCAAATGTGTTAGTTTGTTTCTAACAATTCTGTATTAACATAACAAGCTTTGTATGGATGTGTAAAACAAACCAGGTGTAGATAAAGAGGGGGGCAGCGAGAAGACTGTTGGCAGAGCGGTCCAACACATTGCATTTTTGCAGGTTCATTTTCTCTTTGTTCAAGTGTTTTACTTGTACTGTCTTCCTTACTGGCAGATTTTGTTGCACTTATGGATAACGATTAGGGCTGTCAAAGTTAACGCGATAATAACGCATTAACGGAACTTGCGATTTTTAGGTTCTAGCGGGCTCAGTTTTAGAGCTAGAGTGAAGATACTGACATCATGTGAAACTAGAAAAAAACCTAAAGAATACATTGGTAGCAACCATGTCATACTAGCTTGTCGTGAAGGAGGCTAAATAACACTCCAAACATACGGTGAATTTTTGCAAGGAACAACTGTCATGGCCATTTTCAAAGGGGTCCCTTGACCTCTGACTTCAAGATATGTGAATGAAAATGGGTTCTATGGGTTCCCACGAGTCTCCCCTTTACAGACATGCCCACTTTATGATAATCACATGCAGTTCTGGTCAAGTTATAGTCAAGTCAAGCTGACCTTGAGTTTGCAATGTTATGATTTGAGCATATTTTTGATGCTGAATGCAGTACCTGTGAGGGTTTCTGGACAAAATGTGTTATTGTTTTGGGTTGTTAATTGATTTACAATAATAAATATATACATACATTTCCATAAAGTAAGCATATTTGTCCACTCCCATGTTAATAAGAGCCTTAAATACTTGACAAATCTCCCTTTAAGGTACATTTTTAGAGATAAAAAATCTGCGATTAATCACGATTAACTATGGACAATCATGCCTTGATTGAATGCTTTAATAACGAGCACTGTCATTGTCGGCTTTAGTAAAAAATAACCTCAAGTCAGTTTGATTCTCTCTGCTGTGGCCTCCGCTCTGAAGTTCGCACCAACACAGAGCAGTGGAGAGAAAGGCAGAGGCAAAAATCACCATTCAAAACCGGAAATTGGCATCCCTAGTCCACAGCAGCCATTCCTCAGAAGTAATTATCAGCTGAAATTCCATTAATTAATCAATCAATCTTTATTTATCAGCCAATAATATATCGCTCACCAACATATTGTGCATCCCTATTATTATTTCTAGTGGATGTATAAAAGCCTGACTGCGCCTTTTGATACAGCAAATGTGTGTTTGTTCAACTTTGAATGTTCATGTTATATACAGCTGGGCATGATTGTCCTCCATTTCGTCATCCAATCACATCCACACACAGAGAGTATTTGGAAATCCATGAATGAAAGTGACATTTATTTAGATAAATTTGAACCTGCATGTCAATAACATCTAACTCGCAGTTAGAACTGACAAATAAATCAGAGTTTATCCTTGCGGTATCAATTGTTTGACATCCTGATAAACATTCCTGCACAATATAGTGACAACTGCCATCGTGCAGCCTGTTGGGAAGTGTATTTCCAATTAAGGTGATTGAATTGACTCTGGGATCCGCCTTTGTAAAGGTCCTCTCGTTTCTCTGCTGTCATCCACTGTGTATTCTCTCTCTCACTCCCTCTCTGTCTCTCTGTTCTTTTCTTTTTCATTCTCTTTCCGTCTGTTCACCTTTGTTTTCTGTCGTCGTCTTTCTCTGAACCCAGGAAGGGGGGAAAGGCGCAGTAACGAATGGTGCAAGAAAAGCTGCAGAAAGGGCTGTTTTTTTTTTCCTCACTCCTCCAAGCCTGTAATAACCACTTTTGTGTGTGCTCTCTGTTTGCAGGAGAAGGGGAAAGCAGACGGGAACATCGATCAATGTGAGTACACTTACTGTGTTCAAACCAAACAGCATTTTTCAAAATATGCCATGTTGTGCTCCATGACAAAATCTTTTTTTTTTCTTCTGCTGCTACTCTGGCATACACTTTGGTTTTCTGATGGCCGGGAAATGCTGCTGGGAAGTAATTCAAATCTAAATGGCTCTCATAAAGCGGACCATGCAGCCTGTTATGGAGGAGACCTCTGGTGATGATATAACTGTGACAATCTGAAAAATCCTACTTGTTACTGCATCGCATTTATTGCTCTACTCTCCTCAGAGGAAGTGTTTGAAAGCATGTCAGATTAAAGCATTTCAATTGTCAGTGGATGCCAAGAGATAATCTACAAATGAGTTGTGGGACTGGCAGCCATTCTATTCAGCTGCATTCGACCCCATCTGAGAGGAAATAGTAGCATAGTTTTAAAAAGGAGGATTTTTCATCAGTAGCAAATCCACCATGTCCTACCATTCTTCCCCAACTCGACCGACAGAAGCACCTGAAATCACTCATTCCAAGTGACAACCCTTCTATAAGTTGAAAAATATATTTGTCAGGTGAATAATTATTCAGCTGTCAACCGTCTTCAGTCCCCTGTCAGAAATGATTAAGTAATGTTTGGTTGGCATGGGCCTCGGGCTGTTTTACACTCAGACAGTTGATGCCGTATAAAGAAGATCAGTCACATTCCTGACTCTCAACCCCCACAGAAGTCTGGCTGGTGAGACTGCAGCAGAGGGAAGTAGCAGGGCATCATACCCGTAGAAACAGAATTAGGAGTAGAACTGACATTCCCATTCAAATCAGCGTAGCGGGATGGTCGTTTTTATGTGTACCATTGCCATAGTGATCGTTGTAGCGGGCTGACTTTCGCATAAACTAATGGTATGTGTCCACAAGGGCGTTTATTATCGCGAGGGGATGCGACGCTTCCCAACATTGGATGCTTGGTGGGCGGTCACTAGACACAGGCTGTCCCCACCTGATTGGACGAAGGCTTTACTGCCGTGGGCTGCTGCTCCCAGCTTTCAAACTGGAAACAGTATGGAGGCTTATTTGGAAACTTTCCTCTCTTGTTTCATGAAAATAGTTCACCGAAATGTGTTTCTGAAAACATTTGAGGCGAGAAATAAGCCACGCAGTTGCTGAATATGTCTTTATTTTGGATTGACGACGTTTATTTTAAAAGATTCTCGGGAGTTTTGAGAGGCGGCGAGTTGCGTCGGACGCCCGTGATTTACATAAAGTAGACTAGCCCTCAACTTTATGCAAATGAGGAGCGGGCGTCGTGACGCTCCGTCTCTCGAAAACGTGACGCTACGCTACCAGAAGGCGTTGCACGGCTGCTCACATAGACAATGAATGGGGAGCGTGGAAAGCATGGAGGCTGTGGACACGTACCATTAGCCGACTTGCGGCAAGTCCCGGACTCACTGAGGAGAGGTTAAAGCCTAAACGAACAGCGGAGTAGTAACGTTATGAAGCACATAGAAGATGTCAATGAGTCAAATAGAACAACTTAATGCTTCATGCACACGTTCTTGTCACAAAGGAGGAAAGCATATTGCTATCACCAGATGAGTGACACTTTTGTTTGGCTCATATTCTGTTTCCAGTATGGTATTGAAGCGTGGTGGAATTAGCAAGATAGGTAGCTAGCGGACAGATATGACTGTTTAGCTCTTGGACTGGTTCCACTAGGCTTTGGTACAGCACTGATTACAGAAAACAAGCAGAACAGCAGGCTGGTGGCCAGTGGCAGCAGCAGGTCTAAACAGTCCATCTGCCAACTGACTCCGGTAGCTACGTCTGTTCTCTTGGGTACCTCTTGCGTAGGTTGATGTCGAGGGGCACTGACCAAGCGGCAGTACTTGACGAGTTGGGAGTGAGAATGTGTTGTGTATTTTGGGGTGACGAGACAAGATTGATTCCCACCAGCCAGTGTATTGCAAGCCCGGCTGCCCGTAATGTTAGCGAGTGTTCGATCGAGAGACAGAATACTCTGTAACGTTATAACTGAACGTAGCAGTGCAGTGTGTGTACGGTTTGGATATTTGTCGGTGAATAAATGCTACAACTCCTGTGGCTTAGTTTCTCAGCCCTCGAAAATAGCGTCAACTTCGGCTCAGGCTCTTGTCAGGAAGGTATGAAAAAACAGATAACCGCCCAAGACTATTGTTGTCAATGCAATCAAGGACTGTGGGTGTCAGAAGTCCTTGGTTGGTACATGTTGTTGCAGAGAAGATGGTCTCGACTGTTACATTTCATCTCCGGCAACCAGCAGTGGTGTTGTATATCCTTTGGTTGTTTTACTCCCGGCACTTCAATTGTTTGATGTCAGTTTGAGTTGTCGTGAAAGGTGTTGTCATGTAGCTGCATTGGCACCACTCATGGAGATGAAACCTTTTTTTTTTTTTTATCCCATGTCGTGTATGGCCTAAGCATTCACATATACGTTTTTCTTTGCCTGCTGTTTTGTGTGTTTTGCTGTATTGTAGTGCGTGACAGTGAGATTGAGCGGTTTGTGTGCAAGTTACTGTAACAGCAATATTTCCAGGGCTGACTGCTTCCTATTTGACAAGTGACTTCCTCTGTAAGCATTAGGCCCATTATGATGTGTTGTCTTCATCTCCACAGTAAAGCGCTGTTTCTCTGCTTGCAGTGCACAGTTCTCTGTGCCTGCTTCTATTCGACCTAAACATGACCCCAGAGGATTTCTTTTGTTCATGTTTAGTATTCAGCATCTAGTGCAGCATGTTTTTTTTTTTATTTTTACCTCTGGATGTCTGGTAGTTGATTTCTTTTTAGCATCATATTATGTGCAGAAATGTAGCTTTCTAAGTGATAATTGCTTTTCCAGGTATGTGAGCTTTCCTCACCTGCCTGTTACAATTCAGCTGCAGTAACACACATCCCAATGAGAGGTGTTTTTAATGACAGGCGTTTTCATTATACTCTGCCCCCCTTCCTCACAGATATGGATGCGGACATATGTGCATGTAGAAAAGAAATGGACACCAACATTGATGGGGATGGGGCTGATAAAAACAAACAAAGATAGCTCTGCACTAGGAGCAAAATGTAAAAAAAACCCATCACTTCTCTATAAGCTTTTGTTGTACAGTAGCATATAAGCATGTGTTGGCAGAAAACATTTTCAGTATGAAGTCACAGGGAGTTTATGGGAACACCAGAAGAGTAAAACAATGGATTAAAAGTCATGGCTTTGGATTTACTTGATGTATGCGTCCAAGTGAAATGGCGTTTTTGGAGTGGAGGAACTTTTTAGTACTAAGAAATTAGTTCTAAGAACCGTCCTTTTTATTGTGTCCGCAATGTAAGAACTAGGAACAATTGTAGTTCTTAGTTTTGGGGGACTTTTTTAAGCTCATATTTCAGAGTAGGTACCCAGCACAAGAGGAACCGTGATTGACGTAGTGTACGGTAATTGGTTGAACGCAGCCAATGCACTACTGACAACTGACATTTTCAAAAACCTGTTAACCGTGTAAACAACGGACAACACAAAACACACAGCTCGTAATGAAATAAATGGAAGAAAACACGGACAAACGGACCGACGGTGAAGTCCCAAAGTCAACTTGCTCATGAGCACACACCACTGAGCCAAAGAAAGGTGACGTTACGTGGACTGCGTCCATATATTTCATACAGTCTATGGTAAAGACGCTTCACTTCCTGCTCACTGATGTGAGTCAGGTGTCAGAGTGAGACAATTGCAATGGACAAGGTGATAACGAGACATGATTGTAGCTGACAGTCATTCTTTACATCAGCAGTGTGTTTGACTGTGTTAATGATGTGTATGGTGAATGTGTTAGAGGCGTCAGTATGAAACCCTCAACCGGTGCTTTTGGACGTACTGTGACTTAGAGATCAGCTAGAATGCATAAGTGTCAAATGAATTAATTCAGAAATGCTAAATGGAATGAACTGTGATATTATAAGCTCTAATGTAAATAGTAAACAGTAGCCTTTAGAAGATAAGGTTCCGTGCATATACAGTTCAAAAGCATTTATTGATATTCACCAGGGCCACATCAGAGCTCACATACCCGATTATTACAGTAAGAGTGCAATCGCTTCTTACTGTGAAGATCAGTATATATTATATGAAAACCACCCCATCCATCCTACTTTGCTTGGTACAAAAATAATGATCATTCTGTGAATATTCTCCATGTAAACAGATTTTTATAGGTTGTAATTTATATAGTTTGTTGGTGAGTGAGCTGTGGTTCTATAGGCTCACTAACAACCTGCACTGCCAGGAGGAGGAGGAGGAGGAGAAAACCCAACAGGAGGGCTCGTCATACTTTGCATGTGCTGTCTTTGTCATGCTTGTCTGTGGTATCATTTATTCTCTGCATGTCGCGTGTGAACATATTTGTGTGTTCCTGATTTTGTCTGGATGACAGCATCAGCATACCAAGATAAGGTGCATAGCTTAGCAAAAGGCTCTGCAGCACTGCTCACATACTATAATTGACAAGAATATTATTCACAACCGGGGAATCGGCAAAATGCAGTGCTATATCTCACTAATGCCTGGCATTTAATGGCTTCAGTCTGAGCTCCCTACCGCCACATAACCTGAGCAGGTTTTATCAACCGGCAGTTATCTGTTAACATATCATGATGCCGTCTTCAGACTGTGGTAGAGGAGGTGGTTGCTTTATGTATATTTATTTTTACAAGTTTTGCAATCTTCTCACGCTGAGGTGATCAGCCTATGGTTTGGTAGGCTTTAATATATAAAGTACCGATGCTCTTATTTGCTCCCAGTGTAGCCACACTCCTCTACATAGTTATCCAAGTTATCTGATAGTAATCAGGATCCTGAGACAAATCTGCTGTTCGTAGCATGTAGGGCTGTCAGTTGATTTGAAAATTGAATCACATTTTATATCTGTTCTGGGAGATTTTTTTCACATTATCAAGATGGGAGTGGACAAATATGCTGCTTTATGCAAATGCATGTATATATTTATTATTGGAAATCAATTAATAACACAAAACTATGACAAATATTGTCCAGAAACCCTCACAGGTACTGCATTTAGCATAAAAAATATGCTCAAATCATAACATGGCAAACTGCAGCCCAACAGGCAACAACAGCTGTCAGTGAGTCAGTGTGCTGATTTGACTACAACTTGTCCCAAACTGCATGTGATTATCATAAAGTAGGCATTTCATTCACATGAGGTCAGAGGTCAAGGGACCCCTTTGAAAATGGCCATGGCAGTTTTTCCTCGCCAAAATGTAGTTTGAGTTTGGAGTGTTATTTACGCTCCTTCGCGACAAGCTAAGTGTGACATGGTTGGTACCAATGGATTCCTTTGGTTTTTCTAGTTTCATATGATGCCAGTATCTTCACTCTAGCTTTAAAACTGAGCCAGCTGCAACCTACAAATTGCGAGTTGAGAAATTAGCGGTGTTAAAACAAATTTGCGTTAACACTTTATTATTGCATTAACTTTGACAGCCCTCGTTGCACGCATCAACAAAATGATTTAAGCTACTTAATGGTTTTAATAATTGATGCTTCTTAAGATATACATTGTTCCATGTGATAAATGTGATGCAGTAGTAAAATGAGGGAAGGGTGAAAGTCTTCACCAGCCGGCAGTTAGGCCTGTAATGTGTCCGCCCTGTCATTTGAGGACAGCCGCTTTAATATTGTGAGCCTTTTTTCCCACTTAGTGAATGCTGATTTTCCTCTTGAGACTAATTATCCGCTGCCTGTTTGTATGCTAAACTAGATCCACTGTCAAAATCGGGCAATTGCATTTCATTTTCTTGTTTTGCTCTCCTTTTCCTTGGACGATGATCAGTGCGGCTCTTTGGGATTGTCTGTTTCCACTGCCATTGGCTGGTTTTTAGTTTACCCTCTCCTTTTTCTGTCTTCCTATATTATGTTTTTACCTTTTGCTTCACCTCTCCTTTCCTTTTTGTCTGTCCCTTATTTTCACTCATCCTCTCCCTCTGTGGCAAACCTTTTATTGTGGCGTCGACGCTCCTCATGTTGAGACAATGACATTAATCAAATTGGCCCAGTTTTACCTCTGGAACGCAGATGCTACTAGTGAAAATTGCTTTACTGCAAACATTGCATCTGAAGGTTTTCAGCTAGCTCAGACAGAAAATTCTCAGTAAGTGACATTTTACTGGCTGGTGATGCACAGCCGTCCCTGGTCAAAATGCCACCGTCTGGAAAATATGCAGTCATTGTCACTGAGTGTTCCTCTTTTCACAGCGGTGTTATTGTTGTCAGTGGGATCCATAAGGAAAAATTGAATATTGCCCATTTATCTTCCCGTGGAATGGTGATTAATTCGCCTTTGAGTGCTTAATTTATGAACCTTTACGGAGGCCTAATCAGAGTTTGTTACCGTCACAAATTAAACAATGGGAAGAGGCAAAGCAAGTTAAGCAGTCCTGTGGTTCATTTAGATTGTAATTGGGTGAGAATTAGATGGGACAAGGTTGACAGAGAGACTCTCTAATAAGCAGCAAATGACTGCTGGAAGGAGGAAAAGGCGAGGAGAGTGGAGGAAGCTGGAAAGAGGGAGGGGGCAGGAAGATACGTTAGCTTGAAAGTCATCTCCTGGTTTAATTACTCAATCAAATCAGATGTTTTAATTGTCTTTTGCTGTGACCTATTACCATATTGACTTTTACAGACTTTGCCTGTCTGCTTCACTGTCAATACAAAACAATATGAGACTATTTATAGCGTTATAATGCTAACTGAAAGCAACAGATGGTTGCGGTGTCTCTACTTTGTCATGTCCTAAAAACAGTCAGGTGGCCAGTGTGTTCGTGTCAGAGGGTGAACCTGAGAGAAAGATTAAACAATGGATTTGGAGAGACATGGTGAAGGAAAAGCAGAAGGTAGAGACAACCAAAGGTGTAGATAGGATGGAAAACATAGTAAGGAAGGTGAAGTAATCTTGTTTCAGTCCCATGAATCAGTGACATTAATGTTTTTTAGTTAGGGCTGTAAAGTGGGCATGTCTGTAAAGGGGAGACTCATGGGTACCCATAAAACCCATTTTCATTCACTTATCTTGAGGTCAGAGGTAAAGGAACCCCTTTGAAAATGGCCATGCCAATTTTTCCTCGACAACATTTTGCGTAAAATTGGAGCACTATTTATCCTCCTTAACGACAAGCTAGTAAGAAATGGTTGATACCAATGGATTCCTGAGGTTTTTCTAGTTTCATATGATACCAGTATCTTCACTCTAGCTTTTAAACTGAGCCGCTGCAACCTAAAAATCACAAATTGCGATAATGTGTTAAAGAAATTAGTGGCGTTAATGTGTTTTTATCACTTTAACTTTGACAGCCCTGATTTTAATATTTAAAGTTTGGGATTCACACTTCCAAAGTTGTCTTTGGGGACATTTTTTTCTGAAGTCATCATGACCTGAAACAACTGTATTTTGCTTTCCAGCTATACAGTATCTATATCACAAAGAATTGCTTTAACCACGTGACCACAACAACTGACAACATCCCACCCAGAAATTGCTGATGCCTCCACAGTCAAAGTGCTTCCTGATAGCTAACCTGTCGCATGATAAAAGAGAAGAAGAATTGGAGGGAGAGGGGACATGTTGGTGACATTGCATAGCAGAAAATGGTACAGTTAAGGAAGATAGGATTAGAGAGGATTAAAGAGGAGAGAGAAAGCACATTCATGGTATGAGGTGCCAACAAGGCTTGTTGTTGTTTAACTTGTTTTTTCCGTGGTGCTAAAAGTTTCCCCCGCTGCCTTGCTGCAGACATTTACCTGCCGTATCCCAAGTAAACATAGAAAATGTGTAAAGACAAACTTGTGAATTTGCTGTGAATATTAAATTTGCTCTAAGCAATTAATTAATGGCTTATTCTTGTAGGAAATTTCTCTCTGATGTGATGAAAAAAACAGCTGGTGATGTTGATGGATGCTCTTGTGAGGAAGAGATGGCTGTTTGCCAGTTACTAATTAAATAGAACAGCTAATGTCTTCAGCAATCTATCGCAGGTATCTGTTGTATGAAGGCTGTGGAGGTAAATGGGATTGTGATGTGTTAAGTAGTGTTGAACTGATGGAAGTGATAGAGGTTACATGTGTCAGGCAGCCAGGCAGTTGCAGAGTATGAAAGGCTGTTGAAGGCAAGGCAAGTTTATTTGGATAGCATCTTTCAACCACAAGGACATTCAAAATGCTTTAAATAAGACATAAAATATATTAAGACAAGATATAAAAGAGACAACAGATGATACTGTGTAAAATGCAAAATGGAAATAGAAATTTGGAAGATAAAAAGAAAGCTAAAATTGAATAACACAGATATAACTGGAGAATAAAAAGTTATAGTGCCGTGCAAAATAGGAATGGATAGTCCCAAATTTGTTTAATAGTAAGAGTGACAACCAGATTTATACCCATCATCGATTTGGAAAAGCCAATGACAACACACAGAATTAATGCTTGTTATGATTATGTCCTTGTTATGTCATTACTTTCTTCTGGTGACACTGCTATAATCATAAAATACATTTTGTGTAGCCAAATGAACAATGGAAGCTATGTTGATAAAAACACTGTACCAGTTCAGTGTGGTGAAGTCCAATCCACATTCATGCCAACAAATGTAACTGGACTTCTTGACTGGAGAAATAGGTCCGACCCAATACATTTGAAGGAAAGACTGTCCAGTTGCAATTCCAACTGTAAATCAGCCCTGTAATGTGAAGCAGTGAGATCATCAGAGACCTTCGGGTTGTACAAACAAATGCCGCTGATGCATTAGTATAAGTTGTACTAATTTATTGCCAGATAGTGAAAAAAAACTGTAGTTTCTTTTGAGAGAAGTTAATGGGGATTTTGCCAAGTTTGCAATTATCCAGATGGTCCAACACAGTGGTATTATAAGCTGTTCAAAGTAAAGATAACTCTCAAAAGTCTATTTACTTTACTTCATGACTGCTAGTCTGCCTCTTTACATTTAGGAAGTTTTTAAAGAATTCATGAATTATTATTATTATTATAATGAATTCATTACTGTGTATTGCTGCCTTCAAATGGAACTTGTGACCTGAGCTCGACATGGGAAGTTGTGTACATGATGTGTTTGGTGTTCAAGTGGTTAAGTTGTGAGAACGCCACTGCCTGGCAAAGGCAACATGGACACTAGTGGCGAGCGGGTAACTTTAATACAGAAAATGTAAAGGCATAATGACAGAGGAAAATGATGAGACTTGGGAAAATCAACATTTTCCTCAGACATACTATAAAATGACATCAAAAAACTCTATACAACTAAAAATACAATACATTAACTTTTACCATCCACCGAAAAGTGAACTTCCATGGCTTTTGCTATTTCCGAATACATCAGCAAACACGTCAAAACTCATAAACTCTGAGCTTTCAGAAAAATGTCTAATTCATACTCTTCTCGTGAACACGGTAAACACGACCTTCACGATTTGAAGGCAGCATTATGTATCAGTATTTATTCAAGCAACACGCAAACAGGCAAAATGTTGGCTTCAGTGGTCATTGAATACATTATTGATCCAAAAGGCAGTGTATACCCAAGGACAGGTTTTTTTTTTTGTAGCCGATCTACTGCATACATGAGCTGAAGACATGAGATGTATACCGCACAGACTCTCAAGGATTTTAGACAGCGCAAGGAGGATTAGGAAACAACATTGCAGAGCAGATGTATAGCTGGAGAAGTGATGAAGTTTGAGGCTATCACCTCTAACTGTATCCAAGGTTGAGAAGGAAATCATTAAATCACCAGGTGAGAAACAAACCCACCCACATTTACATTTTCTCAGTCATGGATTTCTCACTTACCGAAGCAACGTAAATTAAAAGAACAACGCTTGGATGTAAAGCGATATATTATAGTCTGCTGTCGGTCTAAATGTTAACTTTCACACTTCATACACACAAGATCTCGAATCACAGCCAGTGTAAGTGAGATACTGTCATGTAGATTGCTAACCTGAGGACATCCTGCTTAATTAGAATGTGCAAAAAGAATACATTTTCACCGTAACTCACTATCGCAGTCACATCGTAAATCTCCGTGAAATGTGATTTCATTAAGCTGTAGAGCAATAAAGATTACAAAGCGAAAAGTTCATTGAGTCATTGAGGACTTAATCAGAATAGTAAAATGAAACAGGCTTTGCTAAAATCAACCCACCTTTTTATAGACGCGGTTGCAAAATTAGAATATCTTCCAGAGTGAAGTTATGATTTGCACCATAAATCTCACAATTTTCACGTCGTCATGAACTTAAATCTGATCAGAATGATGGTTCATTTCCTCTCCGATCTGATTCACAGGCAGCCAAAGTTTCACGCTGTGATAATTTTTTGTCAGAAAAAAGTCTGAAAGTCAAAGACAAAGGGAATTGTAGCAGCGGTGTAAGCTCCGTGTTGAGCGTGCCTGCAGATACCGCTGAAGGGCTTAAGGAGGGCACACAGCCTCTCCAGGGACTAAGAGGGACTGACGGTGGCACTCTGGATAACACTTTACTCTGACTGGGCCAAGCTGCACCAGTGGGCCTACTTGGACACACACACAAGCACATACACACACATATGCTGGAGTGCAGATACAGAGTGTGAAAACAGACAGACGTTATGTAGAGAAAGACGTGCCGGCGAAGGTAGACATTTATTTAGAGGGATGAGAGAATCCCCACAGCTTCCTTTGATCTTTAATAAGCGTAAGATATATCACTGCATTATAATGATTTCCTATTTGGCTCAGGAAAACACGGCTAATGTGGCAGCTATTTGCATGCCTCTAAAAAATATGGCTCCACGGGTTGAATTTTCACCACAAATTCTGACCCACATATTACACTTTTCTATCTATAACTTGCAGTGATATATTTTTTACAGCCTTCCAAAATTAATTATTTGAGTTATGGTGTCTTGATAAAGAATAGTGTTGTTTTTCTTTATCTCTCAGTTGTTGTTTGTCACTACAAGTACCCTAGCACCCCTACTGTTTGCCTATACTGCCTATTAGGGGTAAGGGAAAAAAACAATTCAACAATGTATCGATATTTATGATTCTGAAATTAATTTGATAATGCCAGAATTGTGCCGGAAGCAGGAAAACGGCAGAGGGTTTAAGTGGATACGACCTGCACTATCACATTAAATCTTTAAATCCAACACTACACATACAGTAAAGTATGGAAACACTTTGGGTTTCACACATTGCAGGAAAAGCAGAGCTAGACATCACGGCTAAAGCTGCGTGCTAACTCTGTCATGGACAGGAAACGTTATCGTATTGTGGTAATGTGCGGTCAGCCGTCACTCGCATCTCCGTGGTCAAATCAGCCGACGCTACAACTGTAGAGCACCCATATACTGACATTTATGGTAAATGCATTCAAACGGCCCCGATGGAACTGACTGTGGATGTATAAAGAGAACGGAGCTGACCGTAAGAGCTAGCGACGTACTTGGCAAAGTTAGTAGAAGTATACATGCGTTACTACGTCCGGTGTAAACAAACGGTACTGTATATACATATATGGAAATAAGTTTGATTGGATTATATTCACCAGTAGTATAAAACATTACATGTCCCTTATAAATTAAAAATAAAATATCACTAATTTGTGAAGGAAATGTCTTTATTCTTTGATTTTTGGGTTGCTGGAAAAGAAATTATAAATAATGCCTGACAATGACTGATATATTTGACTTCAAGACATCTCTGAATACATACATGCTGAAAATCAAACATCCATACTGTATTAATTTAGATATTTTCCAAAATAAAAGTCCCTAGAAATGTATAATTCAACTTTTTCTCATGTTCTAATGTTAAAAAAGTTAACAAAAATCACAATAAATTGTAATATCGAATCGCAATACTTTAGAATCACAATACATATCGAATCGGCACCCAAGTATCGTCATAGTATCGAATCGGGAGATAAGTGTATCGTCCCAGCCCTACTGCCGCCAGCAGCCGGCCCTGCCAAGATCTTAATCTCATGTTGATAGGGCTACAACTAATAATTACTTTCATTATCAATTAAGTATTTTTTGATTAATTGATTAATCCTTTAATCTCTAAAATGTCTCAGTCTCCCACAGCCCAAGGTGACATCCTCAGTGGCTTGTTTTGTCCAGCTGATTCATTTTCTGTATATCAATTAATTAACAAATCTTTTATGAACTACAAATTACTTGTGTCCAAAATCTCCATCAAATGTAATATTTATTTGTCGTCTGATTTATTGAGGGGTTTCCCTTTAATAGACAGGAAGCAGATTACTGTATTTACCATTTGATGTAGTCTCATTACTGTATAATCATCTGTAACTCTGCTTATGCTTTACATACAACTCACTGGGGGTCAACTCCTGGGTGATACCAGCTGCTGCTGTGTGAGTGCAAGCATCACTGCAAACCCTCTCAGATCCATTCTTTACCTTCATCCCCATGATTTTTACTGCCTTACCCATCAACAGAAGACGGCTTTATGAGCTGAGAACAAAAATGATTGCTTTTGAATTCAGATTATATGCCTCTGCGCTCAGCTCTTTCTTTTCCTGATGCTCTGTCTCTCTGCTCCTGCGCCCGCCCTCTTCCCCATCTCCAACACACACACACATATATCTATATATACAAACACACCGGGGTGCACACACAGCCCCACGTACAAATTTATATACAGGACATATATGCCTGCTGGAGTTTGAGGATAAGTTATTGTGATTTGGATCTCGACCAGCAAGGTCTTCCGTAGCACTTTGCAGAGGACAAGGTGTATTTGCATACCCCCAGGGAAGTGGAAATATTAATAAGCCGCTGTCAGGTCACATTTCTATGACTGAGTAAACACATTCACTCTTAAATACATTCATATACCTCAGACAGTGTTTCCCCCTATATTCATTCTCCAGTGGTTCACCGCCACTGCGTAGTACCGGCCAATATATCGATATAAGAATATTTTTTTTAACCGTCAGTGAGTTATATTTTCATATTGTGCTTTTCAGCAGTTTTAAGAGCTAAGAGTTGGTTTTACTGTTTTGAAATGGATGATTTGATGTAAATCCAGATGGTCATCTTGTAATGGGTTATGTGTGAATAATGGTGATGTGTTTTTTTTTTTGTCTGATGGGTCTTACTTGTCTGTCTGTTTATGGTAATAGTATGTCTATTGTATGCGTACTTTTTCTCAAACTAAGCTGCCTATGGATGCAAAATGAATTTCAGTGCAAACTGACAATAAAGTTGTATCGTATCGTATCGTATCGTATTGTATTGTATCGTATCGTATTTGTCAGTTTGGAAGACATTTGGGATACTCAGGCAGGATTCCCACGTATCCTGGAAAACCTGGAAAAACATTGACCAACTTTCCAGTCAAATTAGGAAAATTAGAGAAAATGTCAAATGTTCTGGAAAATCTTGTGTTGTCCTGGAAAATTATTTCAACATTCTCCCATTTTCCTTTACCTGAGTGAATGAACTGTGAGGCTATCTGTCAGAGCTCCCCAAAACAGATCACATTGCCATCTGAAAGGGTTAAGTTATGACCAGGATCATATTAACATTCAAATGGTAGTTTAAGGACGAGTGAGTTTTGAATAGGCGGCTTTTATGTTGTGGAAACGCTGTTAACACACTTCACATGGTAGCACATTGGATGATATTACAACTTAAGTGGCCGAAACGCAGAATAATATAAGTTATATTATCCTTCAAATGTAAATCAGTCACTGTGGCAGTTTTTATTGTTATATTATTCTATAATCAATTTGTCATGAGGATTTCATAGATAAGTTTTAGCCATAGACTGCACGTCTTTTAAATCAGACTTGCACATGTGAGTGTCTACGGCATGATCCCTGTCTGTCATAGCAGCTAGATCATCACTGAAAAAGTCCTGGAAAATGATCTCTGGAACAGAGTGGGAGCTCTGTCAGGCGTAGTGCAGCTTGGGGCTAAGATGAAATAAATGAGACAACATTAAAAGCAGTGAGTCAGTAAGGACTCGAGACAGCGATCACACCAGTGCAACTTGCCAGAACAGAGTGAGATGAAAATGAATCAAATGGGCTTTGAATTTTTAAAAAAAAAAAAAAGATTTTAATATAGCATTTGTGTTTCCTACATAATTTTCCTAAATATGACAAGCAATTACCATTGTCCGGGTTTTGGCAGCATGAGTGAGCAGCCTCTGCCAGGATTCTGCCTTTTGAGGGTGTGCTTTTAGAATCCAATATGCAATTTGAGGTTTCTCTGAAGCTCTTTGCAGACATTCACTCCCTTTTTTGTCAGCGACAAGACGGCACATAAAAGCACCGTAGCTGCTGCGACAGACATTGTGATCTTAACAAACTGTACTGTATACCCATCTCCAGCAGAGAAGAGTCCACAGAAATAAACTCATGGACTCCCAGGATTGTCTGATCATTGTCATAGCATATATACAGGAATCTATTTTTAAAATGTGTTATGATCCCTGAAGCTTTTTGAAATGCATGAAGATTAATGAGAATCCTGTTGTGGATGTAATTTAAAAGAAGTCAGTGAGGAAATGGCACCCGTGGCTATAGGCAGGTGGGTTGCTTGTTCTCAGAAATATTTGCCACTTTCTTTGGAATTAAATCACTGAATAATTTATTATTCAACAAATTTAAATGTGAAATGGCTCGGGCAGCCAGCTACCAGCTATCGGGGGTGGGGGATTGGAGGGGATGGAGGGTGGAGCAGTGCAGCACCACCAATAATAGCAAATATAATAAGCACTTCTTTTTTCTCATAGTGAAGCTGAGGTTTGTACCGGTGTCCAAAAAGGTGACTAGAATCCTGCATATGTAATGTGATAAGGCCTTTGGGTTCTGGTGTGATGGAAGACGGAGTCAAAGGTCGTAGGTCATCGTAGGCATCACAAGATTAATTGTGATGTCAGATTTTTAAATCACCTCATATTATCAGGATTTCCCTCATAATTAAACCCCCCCCCACCGGGCAGGAGAGGTCGAACATTCTTCTCCTGTTTTGCTGATAAGTGTTGTTATGAGCAAATACATTACGATCAAGCAGATGATTAACTGTCTCGTAGCTCAGGTTATCAGCCCCGATGCAGCTATGCTGTTTGAAGCTTGGTTGGAAGCTGTTGGGGCTTCAGTTGTCACTCAATTAAAAGTAATACAATTTAATTCGTAACCAAGTAATAATAAAATAAGATATTAGTTGAAATGGTATTAAATTGCATGCTTTGACTTTTGAATTGCACTACGTTTTTATGCCTCTGCGCCAGCGATAGATGGGCTGGAGGCAGTATGTTTTCGGGTTGTCCGTCTGTACGTCCATCTGGTCCATTCTCGTGGTCAAAGGTCACTGTGACCTCACAAAGCACTCCAGAAATCATATGCTAATTATGACAATTTTACACAATTACCTAACAGGATAAAATGATGAAGTGATGACATTTTGGACATGAATGAAAACTGCAACTTGACTGGTTGGCGAAGGCATACAACCGCGAGACGGTAATTCTAGTTTCACTATTTATTTTATTTAAATCTGTGAGAAATACTGTACTCATATTTTATCATGGTATTATAGTAGCTGCTGCGCTCACCAGCGCAATTGCCTGGAGGGTTACTCGGCAAACAAAGCCAGCTATTCGTTGATTTGAATGTGGAGTACATACTGTACGTTGGAGTTCTGCATGATCTTTTCCAGGCATCTCAGATCAGACAGCTGTGATAAGCGTTGCATGTCAAAGTTCAGAATAGAGTTTGTGTGCGAAGTTTTAGTTTTGCTCTCTTTGCCCTCCTCTTTATCTTTATATCTCTATTTCTGACTGCCAGGATTCGATCACCACTCTGTCAAACCTGAATGATTATTCATCTTCTTGGGTTTTCCTTACATTTTATGTATGTCTATATATATAAATATAGATGTGTGTTGATATATACATGATATATGCATGTATATATCAACACACACCTATTCCAGGTAGTTCATATACACTCTTAAACATGTCTATACATTACTGTCACCTTCCCCGTGCTCCTGAACCTCTATCATATATCTAAACTGACTTCCTTTCCTCCTCTTAATCGCTGCATTACAGAAGTGGTTGTAAAAAGAAGTCTCCTGAGGGAAGGCTGTGTTCTAACATTAAAATCAACAACCATGAGCACCTTTGTGCACCATGCACGCATTAACAAATGTAATTTACAAGTAAAGGTATAGACCAAAGGCTGGGATATTCCAGCGTGGATCTCTGTGTTGCTAACAACAAGTTAAATCCTGATTATTTTTTAGGGTTGGGTGAATTGGTTGAGGGCTATGTCATGATATAAATATATTTGACGCTATACAAAAATAAATTGAATTGAATTGAATTGAATAAATAAGGCTAGTTTTGTGATATCAATTCATATTATATGGTAAAATATATCTTAACATATAATATTATCAGACTGATGTCCAGTGCAATGAACTGCATTCTACTTACTGTATATCAGAAACTCATTAATTTGGACAACCAAACTTTGTTATATCATAACAAGATAAGATCATATCATTACGACACTTTACTTTAAGTTAATAATAAAAATAATAAATTGCCATCACCCAGTCCCAGATTTTAGCAACCTCTTTGTTTTTGTATATGTGTTGTTGTTTTTTTGAAGATCAAGACGTTATGTACTAAGGGTGTTACGATTTTGATTCTAAATCAGAAATCAATAGAAATTAGCTTCCGATTTTGACCATCAAAATCAAAAGAAGAATTGGTGGATCTTACTGGTAGTCTGCAGCTAAAGACGACACAGCTGATCTTACTGGTAGTCTGCAGCTAAAGATGACACAGCGGGTCTTACTGGTAGTCTGCAGCTAAAGATGACACAGCGGATCTTACTGGTAGTCTGCAGCTAAAGACGACACAGCGGATCTTACTGGTAGTCTGCAGCTAAAGACGACACAGCGGGTCTTACTGGTAGTCTGCAGCTAAAGATGACACAGCGGGTCTTACTGGTAGTCTGCAGCTAAAGATGACACAGCGGATCTTACTGGTAGTCTGCAGCTAAAGATGACACAGCGGGTCTTACTGGTAGTCTGCAGCTAAAGACGACACAGCGGATCTTACTGGTAGTCTGCAGCTGCACTTTGAGATAAAGTGTACTTTACTTACCACTTTGTACGGTAAAGCAGGGCTCATGCTCGCCGTAGTCTAAAGCATGTAGGCGCTGACAGGGATGTCATGGTGCACTCAAAAATTCTAGCTGTTTTAAAGTTCCCTCCTGCCATCTGGTGCATCTTCTTTTTGTTAAAAGTGTAAATGACACTTGTCACGGCATAAAACCAATGATGCATTGATGTCGATAGTCCAACAATGGCATGTTTAAATTGAAAATTTAATCAGATTGTTACCTTAAAATCAAAATTCAAATTGAATCATGGATTTGGAGAATCATGACACACAGAAAAGCTTATACAAATAGGTACAATACCATGAATATTTATCATCGTCTGACCTCATTACCTCAAAAAATACACAGCTCATTTGCTCATGTATGTAAGTGACCAGATTAAGAGCCACTATCTGAACATTAAAGATTGAAGACAAGAAATTCTAAAGGCCACTGATTTACCGGTAGTGCAGCAGCTGTAATATTCCAGTCATGTCATTAAATTGAGTGCTCTGTGTGCTCTTTCATGGTATTTAGGGATTTTTTTTCCCTACCACTTACACAGGACCAATTGAGATCCGTTGAACAATAACAATCCAGGATCCATACAATTTCACACATAAAATTCCTCAAACTTCCCTCACAGCTAATGGCGGTGAGGAGATGAAGAGGCAATCACACCGATGAATAAAATATCCCTCACATCTCAAATGCTCTCTTAGGGGATAGATACGGTCTCCAGTCATATTCGAGAAAATGCATTTCATATTCAAACACAAATGGAGCAATTTGTGCAAATAGCATGGGTAATAGTGGGGCAGACTCCCAGGTGTGTGAGCGACGGCCGGGCCCTGGAGGAGAGGCTCTTCACCCTAAATGCATCAGCGACGAAACCCCAGGCCCACGGAAATAGGGCAGTGAATGAATTAGGGTGTCATTGGTTAAGGACATCAGTGAGAGGAAAGAGAGGGAGACACAGAGAGAGAGAGAGAGATCCGTAATGAAATTGCTACTTGCCATACTAAGCAGGAGCAGCAAGTATAGTGTGAAATCAGATGGAGCCGGCTGTGGCTAGCATGGTTATTTTGACTGTGTCTGAATGAGCTGTCTCTCAGTGAGCTAAGTGATAATTCAGCTGTCATTCTGAGTAGGCGGTGAGAAATAACAGATTTATCATATGGTTGAAGGAGGGCAGGGATCAGAGTAATCAGCCCAACTTTGCTTTCTGATAACACTAATTAAAGAAAAGTTAGACTCAGACCTGCGAGCCGGCTCTCTGCATGTTTTGTTGTTCCTGAAAGCAGTCTCATTAAAATTCTGTTGTGTGTTTGGAGAGGAATCCCGCTTTATTATATTGCAGAGTTTTTAATTTCCTTCCTAAATCTACTCAGAGCCAGAACCTTTTTATTTCAGTCTTTTGGGGAAAAAGTCCAAGTCAAGTCTTCATTTATACGTTTTTCAGGTTTTTAAAGCTGAAAGGCTTCAAACATTAAAATGACAGCTTTTGAACCTTCTCCTTTCAATACTGGGTTTGTGTTTTGCATATTTAGACTCAGTCATTTCAATTAATCAGCCTAAGAATTTAATATTCAAGCTATGCAAGGTCTGGCTGCTGCTGTTTTGTTAATTATTTTATTCATCCAGAATTTTACCAGGTCAAAACGTTAGGGCTGTCAGTCGATTATTATTATTTATCTCTTCAAAATGTACCTTAAAGGAAGATTTGTCAAGTATTTAATACTCTTATCAACATGGGAGTGGGCAAATATGCTGCTTAATGCAAATGTATGTATATATTTATTATTAAAAATCAATTAACAACACAAAACAATGACAAATATTGTCCAGAAACCCTCACAGGTACTGCATTTAGCATAACAAAAATATGCTCAAATCATAACATGGCAAACTGCAGCCCAACAGGCAACAACAGCTGTCAGTGTGTCAGTGTGCTGACTTGACTATGACTTGACCAGAACTGCATGTGATTATCATAAAGTGGGCATGTCTGTAAAGGGGAGACTTGTGGGTACCCATAGAACCCATTTTCATTCACATATCTCAAGGTCAGAGGTCAAGGAACCCCTTTGAAAATGGCCATGCAAATTTTTCCTCGCCAAAATTTAGAGCAAGTTTGGAGCGTTATGTAACCTCCTTCTCAACTAGCTAGTATGACATGCTGGTACCAATTGATTCTTTAGGTTTTTCTGTTTTCATATGATGCCAGTGTCTTCACTTTAGCTTTAAAATTGACCTCAACCTCAGAAAGATCGATTGGGTTAATGCGTTAAAGATTATTATGAAAATAAATAAATAATCTCTCTATGTCTCAAACGCAAACACACAATGTGCTGCTGCGGCGCTCCGTCTCTGTCTTTCTTGTCTCACACCACAGACCTCACAATTGCGCTACTATAATGCATAAAGTTTGCAGTTTGCAAGTCAGGTCGGGTTCGGGTGGTTGAGTAACGCATATTTTTACATGTTGAATGGGTGGATCGGCTCTCATAATGGACCGGTGGGTGCGGCTGAACCGCGCATCATTAACGAGCGCAGTCAGGAGGACTCGAACTAACTGCAAAGCTGCGTTCTGAATCATTCAACCTGTGTTTTTCATCAGATAATGATGAGATCAAATTCGATGTGAAATAAGTTTGACTAAAATTACAGAAAGTAATCTGATGAGTAAACAGGACTAAGATATGAACTAAGATAACTATGAAAGATAAAAATGACAAATGTGACTAAAACTAATAAGCATTTTTGTTTCAAGATTAAGACTAAATCTAAAATAGCTACCAAAATGAACACTGCTGTGGCAAATCCAATCCACCTGCTCCTTGGAGAACATTTAAAACAGTAATCAGTATACACATTTCTAAATGATGCACTTGGGTAAAAGGTACTTAGGTCAATCTTCTTCCTTAGTCATTGTGCTATTTATCACCTGTATTTTGCCTCAATAATTTGAAGACGAGCATTACTTTGGTACAGGCAGATTTGCATCTATTGTAAATGGATAGCATAAAATGACCAGCTGTAGGAATGAAAGTCATCTACTAAAGGTTTGTACCCACACAAGAAAACCCACGTCGCAGTACAGTAAAAAAGAAAAACAACCTCAGTACAAATGCCTTTATTATTCAGAGTGGGTGTTCCAGAGCGCTGACCTTAATCACAGTTTACCATCATTTTCAGATGGCTTTGATGATAGCATACGCATTCATAGTAGCACCAGCAACTGAAGACAATCAACCTTTTGCTTTGTTTTCTGTAGCTCGCTATCTCGGTCTCATTCTCTCTCCGGGTCGGCTGTTGTTGGCTCCTTTCTTCTGCTTTCTGCTACTCTCTTTTGATCCTTCTGTATGACTCTCCCCATCTTTTTCAGACTCACATTAACCCAGAGGGTGCATGCAAGCTTTAAACACCTCAAACTTGATTTTTCCAATAGCATCCATCTGCATGAAACATCCTTGAGACAATAATAATAGACAGATAATAATTGTTGAATCAGAAAAATCTGACTTAAAACAGAACCTGTTTATTAAAACTAACTTATAAACAATAAAATAATAGACACAGTATAAAAATCAATACTTTAATAAATAAAATATCATTATAATCTCAGTCCACTAAATTTGTAATGCTTCATATTGTATTTTTTATAAACACAGGCTGCCTAGACTTTCAGCTCATTTCTCTTACTCGTTCTCAAACGTATATAAAAAGCTGCATCTCACAAAGGTCAATAGAATTTTTTAGAGATCATTAAAAGAGATGCTGATAAAAGGGCGCATGGAGGCTGCCAATAAATGCTTTAAATGTGCTGAGTTTAACAGATGCCCAGAGCACTCTGCATTTATCCACAGATAGTGATGTAATGTCTTCCAAGGGGGAAAAAAAGGGCCTGGAGTACACTGATGGACTTGCAGCACTTAATTGTGCAAACAGACTATTGTTTCGACACTAGTATATCTTCATCAGAGTCAAAGTGGACAAAGACATAAAGGCATATAGTCAACCCAGAACAGATGTACAATTGTCATTGGGTAATTGCTCCAAGTGCGGGAGTTACAGTCATAGCCAACGTCCAAGTGCCAGACCCAATGCACTATAGTCACATCAGAAACAAAACAACACAGATATATATTGCAGCTACAAAGACAGAAGTATAAAACAGTTCAAATACTGCATCCATCAAGTGTAATGAATTAGAGGAAACATGATAAACGGCCTCAATGAAGAATGGGTTCAGGGTCAGGTTATATAAGATGTCCATCTTTCTCTTGGTAACGTGTAGCCTTTCCATCCTGATTAACGGTCTTTTCACTCGTCCAACTTGGCTGTTGTAAGATATATCTTTCATCTGTGGCTCAGTGCTTGGTTCAATTCTTAACAGAAATAAGAACATGACCCTGATATCTATATATAGATGGGGGAAACAGATTAAAGGACTGTGTTAGCACGGTTTTTAGTAAGGTTTTGGGCATGATCGTGTGCACCCTGACATAGATTCTATCTACAAGTCTGTGAAAGGATGATCTTCCTAAAGAAGAAGTGCAAAATCTCGTAAAGGTGTTCAGTTGGGTTGAGATCTTTTGACTGTGAAGGCTATAGCATATCATTTACACCATTGTCTTACTCATCAAACCATTCAGTAAGCCCTCATGCCCTTTATCGAAGCATATCCATTTGTTGTTTCTCCACTGTCTTTCAATTTGTCACCCATCTTTGTGTTTACAGACTAATATTTTAAGGGGGATGTTACCAATCTAAACTTTGATTGATGTAATTCTCAACAAATATGAGTTACAAGTTCACACAGTGTTTTAAAGAGGGATCTCAGCAGTAGGACATTAGATGGGGAAAAGTCCAAGAAATCCATTTTTCTAATCGTCCAGTGAGAAAAGTCCAAGTTTAGCCTCGTCCGTCATTTTCTCTCAGACCTTTTCTCAACTTTTCGTCTGTATTATGTGCCTGGTGACAGAGGCTAATGTTTATACAGGTGCATTGTTTAGTGCCAATAAAGCAATTTTAGGCGAATATAAATTATTTATAGTCCTGTCTGAATAGGTTTAGAGTTGCAGTCTTCCAATCTCTGTCTTTGTGGATGGTATAATTATTCATGCATGGAAATGTTCCTATGTTGTGTGTGTGTCTTACTGCACATGTATGGAGAAATGGGGTTGAACTGATGAAAAATATATGAGAATCATAAAATATATGGAAAACTGTGACCACATAGTGTCTTTTACATATTTTATTATCTCACGCTGGTTTCTGCTTAATGTAAACACACCCACTTATAGCTTCTGTATATTGTACTGCCTTACTGCATTTTATTGGGCGCAGAGCATCTCTGGAGACAGAAACGGTTGTCATTGTCTTTGTGACTATATGATGTAAGACAAAAAAAGTAAGGCAAAGAGCTAAGAAAGGTCTGCACAAACATCCATGGTGACTTCAGAAGCCTTTTTCTGTTGCTGGTAACTGAAAAGTTGCAATCAAGTCATGCCATGAAATCTTTAGGCGTGTTGAGTCACTAGCAGTGGGCTACCTACGGGTCTGAGAAGTGAAGCCAATGCGGAACTTGCATTCTTTCTAATAGCCAGCAGGGGGCGACTCCTCTGGTTGCAAAAAGAAGTCTAATTGTATAGAAGTCTATGAGAAAATGAGCCTACTTCTCACTTGATTTATTACCTCAGTAAACATTGTAAACATGAGTTTATGGTCTCAATCGCTAGTTTCAACTCTTCTTCAATACAGCATGATGTTCATTTAGTAAATTATGGTCCCATTTAGAGTCAAATAGACCATAAAGCAGGGGATGCTTTAGGGTGTGGCTATACCTTGTGATTGACAGGTCGCTCCCACGGCGTTGTCCGTTCTGGGAGCTGTCCGTGTTTTCATCTTACAACTTTAACCCTTACATAGTGTGTTTTCAGTTCATGAAAGTTAACCTTTTTGATCGCCTAAAATGTTCAGTGTTCAGATGTACTTAGCTCCACCCTCTCTTGTCACCTGTGGTTACAAAAAATCAACTTGGCGACAGCTAAAATGCCAACCTCGAAGCTTCAGTGTACAAACCAATGGGTGACGTCACGGTGATTACTTCCACTTCTTATATACAGTCTATGGTTACTAGCTCAGCAAGTTTATAGCTGTCGATACGCTAGTTAGCTCGCCTGTTAGCTTTCCAAGATCATGAATGTTATGAATCTGCCTGACAAGTTTGTCACAATTACTGTCGTAACAATAGATTGTGTGATTTGATTTGATTTTTTCTCTACGATTCTGAATCGATTCACAGATTTAAAAAAACATATTTGACGTTGTTATTAACATTGTGGTTTGTCATCGCTCTGTTGGTGGAATGGAAAAGGCAGAACTGCGTCACAAGGGTTGACATCACTCTATATACTGCCTTTTGTCCCTTGAGCCTTGGTTTGAGTAGCACCACTAATTTATGACCCATGCAAATCACCCATAGACATTAGTGAAGTGGGGCATCGTACTCCAGCATTAGCAAATGAGTGAGCTGCCAGAGTACACTGCACCACTTTACAAATCTTCCAACAAAGTCTGGTCAGGCATAGGAAATAACTTGGTACATAGTACCTATTTATTAAAAATAAATGAAAAATGCAGCTGCACAGCAGTATAGATAACGAGGGGTTTCCTTGGTACTGGTTCTGCAGCAGTGAGGGTATTCTCCACTGCTGGGGAAATAACATCTGATGTAAAAACTATCCTCTGAATTCATATTCATTGACTGTGCTGAGATTAATAATGCTCTTTTAAGTTTTAATAGAAGGTCTTCCAGGCCTCACCTTCATTTTTTATTTGCTGTTCAAATGATTAATATTTTTCCAATATTTACTAGAGGAACGTTTCAAATATGTAAGCAAATAAGTGTTTGATACCATTGGACCTGCCCTTGGTGTGAACTCATCGAGTGAACTGGATTAATTTTCCAACGGGAGACTGGTGCAGAGGGTTCCAGGTGCAAGAACAAGACAACGCTAGACCATTCATATTATAGGGCTCAGTTAATATTATAGTTCTTCAGTGTTATCACATAATGTAAGCCTGTTTGATTCATTATGCCCATTCAATTAGGATATTTGAAATTTGGGTAATGAGGTTCCACTTTACTGGCCATTGTGATTTAATTCTTCATTACAGAGGAAAGAGGGAGATTACTTTAATATCAAGTTAACACTGTCCTTGCGTCGCCCTATGTAGATCTTTATTTCATTTCATCAGAGCAGTCGAGCAATCGCTGTCAGTGCCGAGTGTGACTTTTTGGCTATTGTCTAGCCTTTGTACCCCTCCCTTTGTACATCGCAGGTTTTTGACATGCGATGATCATCCCATGCTGTCATCGCAGACTCATAAAAACCCTCCGGTTCAAAAGAAGCACTAATTTCTGCAAGCGACTCTCCACTCAGAGCGTGACAGAGACTTAAATGACTTAATGATCCCTCCCCCCCCTTATTTCCTGCAATGGGAAGACACATTAAATTCGGACTTCTATTAAATCAGGGAGCCAAAATGCATTTGAAGTAATTTATTTGCACGACTCCAAACTTGTATCAGCTTGAAGTAATAACATCGCCTCTCTGCAAAATAGAATCTCTTTTGCTCATGGATGAGGCTAATTAACGCCCGCTGTGTTCTCATCATTCTACTTCCCCATTCATTTGGCATATTAGGCAAAACGCTCTGAGAGATGTAATTACATTCATGTATCATTAATAGCATATCTCGGTGTTATTTAGATGGGGAATAGAGAATTATGGACTTGTGCCCCACTGCGTGTTTCACCGATAGATTGCAAATGACTTACACACATAATCTTTCAATAAAGTTATAAATACTTAAAATATTTGCCTAGAGGAGGAAGATAGTGATGAACTAAGCTGTGGGAGATAATGGAACACCATTTGTCGTCTTCTATTATTTGCATTTAAGAAGAAGAAAAACCTTGTTTTATTCTGGCAAAGCCATTCTTATCAAGGATTATGGGATATGTCTACATTCATATCTATGCTGACTTTATACTTAATATTCAGAGGACTTTTTGGCCAGTATCAGTTTTTCATAGATTTACAAATCACTATGCGAGCAGTAGACTACCTGTGATCGTTAGTATGGAATAGAGTTTGTTTAAACATGTCTGCTCGCTCTGTTGTGACTTTGCATCATGTTTCTATGGCATACCAATGAAGACGCACATTTCTAAAATAGTTCTACTTCCTCTTTGTGGTCACAACACATTAACAAGATGTGACATTCTTTAGGTGTATCTAAGTTAAATAATTAAAAAGAACCTCTGCTGTTATATAAAGCTGAACGGCATCATACTGAGCATGAGTCATATTTGAAAACTTAATGCAGCACTCATAGAAAAAAATCTCTCTTTCATTTGGTGAGGTGTAAACTATGTATGGCACCATGTTTCATGCTCTATGTACACATCAAATAGAGTGGGGTAAAGGCTCAGGAGACACAAAAATGAAAGACAATTGGAGGCTCCTTGCTTGCAAAAATGAAAATACTTTTAAAAAAGCTGTTTTATTTCTGCCTGGGGATCAATAAAAGAAGAACCTGGGATATGTTGCTCACCTATCATGCATGCCTGCATGTTTTGCTAGTGTTACAGACACTTTGATGTTTGTTTTCTGCTCTGTGTGCGCTTTTTTAGTGTACCGTATACACATCAGAAACTTTAATGTATATTTCCACTTTAACTACCTAATATGGCTAAAAGCATGCAGACACCTGAACATCCCACCTCGCTCACATTTCATAAATGCTGTTATAATGACCTCACTCTTATGGGAAGTATTTCTACACAATTTTGAAACCTGGACGCTGGAATTTTCTCTAATACAGCCACAAGAGCATTAGTGAGGTCAGGCACAGGTGTTGGCAGATGAGGTCTGTTTTCCAAAACATCCCGAAGGTGTTGGATGAGGTTGAGGTCAGGGCTCTTTGCCAGACCAGTTAAGTTCTTCCATAATGAACCATTTCTGTAAAGACTCAGGGCCAGTTACACAGAGCACCTTAAGTTTTCTTGTTAAGTATGATACTTAAGGCTTACACTCTTACTGTATTTAAGGTGGTTGCGCAGAATTTCTTAAAATGTTTTCTTAGTTAAGGAAACACGTTAAGGCTTTTACTGCATTGAAACAGATTTTACAGCTGTAAAATTATACAGTTTCCATGGAGACCGTTTGTTGGTAGTGCCAGGCCATTATGCTACACAGTTGGTTATTTTATGTTCATGATTGCAGACTAACTGGACATTGATTGAACGTTGATTTTCCTACTCTGCGGGTGCTTGAATCCCGATGCGGGTTCCGTTCATCACCCCACACATTTTTGTGAAGCCAGCAACCTTAAAAAACTGCGCCACTATCTCATCCTCCTCTTGTTTTAACGGGAACTTCACCACGGTGTTCAGCAGATGGTAAAGGCGTTTGAAACTCGGTAAATGGCGCCGAACACCGTTGACCTGTGGGCATGAAATACCTTGCATACTACTGAGCAGCAAGATCCCGTAGCATAAAACCATAGAGCAATCAACAATTGCAAAGGAGCATCTTGTCCCTTCACCCCTGTGTGTGCAAGTGTAGACATATCTCAAAATCACGTTTGCGGGCCAGCTGTCCACCTAAACGGCAGCGTTTTGAGGCTGATGTCTCCGCGCAAATCTGTGCATAATGCGGCTTCTGGTCAAATATATAGTGTAAAAGCAATTGCTCATTGTTGAGCATATCCATTGGGTTCTCCAAGTCGTGGAAAACTCTTCTCGGGATACGCTCATTTTCTTCATTTATTGCCATAAACTTGGCTATGTTGCATTTAAGAGAGAAGTACCTTGTGATTTTTCCTTACTTTGGTTGCTAAGGTCTGTTTTGCAACAGTTTAAAGAATTCCTGAAGTATAAAACCTTAATACTTTCGTAAACATGTTAAGGAAACCTTAAGGAGAAGACTTAAGGGTGTTTTGTGCAACTGATTTTATTTTAGGAAAACCTTAACTCGACTTAAAGGAAAATCGTAAAGCTTTGTGCACGTGGGCTCAGCCATGTTAACATGAAGGGCCTTCCTCAAACACACAAATCTCCCTCTAGGACAATATAGACTACCTACAGTATCTATCGTCTAAAATATGAATGAATGCTGAAAAGAAAAACAGATCAAACAAACACTAACGTATGTGAACCGTGGAAACAGGGGTGGCTCTTGGTAATATTTTTCGAGGATCACAAATACTTGAAATTGAAGAGCTGGCACGCATTGGGCACTAATAAAGAGCTAGCTTGGAATATTGTTTTTATGATTATGCGTTTCTTAAGTGTTAGCACTTGAAACCCCTTACTGTAGTTCTGTGATGATTGTGGTGGTCTGGCCTCCCTGAGAAAAGAACAGCTCCCTGCTTCAGCTCTATAGCCAAGCTATATTGATCTCTATTGGATTTGGTCCACAACATACTCTCACCTAACTCGGAGGTTAACCCCCAAAGGCACCTTAAAGACTCTCTGAAGTTTATAGTGACTCTGCCAGGCAAGGAGAATGAATGAGGTATGGCTCATTCAGTGCCCAAAGGTAACTTCAGCCTAGCTAAATCACAGCGCAGTACTTCCAAAGTACTGGCTCCCATTTCTCTTTTTGTCTCCGTGAAAGTATTTAGAGGTAATAAAACCCATAAAAAACAATGATATTGAGGCAAATGTCATTTGCAAAGTTTGAGAATCAGCAATCGAATCAAAGTAATAGAAGAACAACATTACTGTAACATTGATTTTTCTGGCGGTGTGATTGTCTGCCTCACTCTGATATGAGTCACACATTAACATTGCTATCTGCAGCATGTATTATACTTCTATCTACTGTTTTACTTTACTTTTACTCAGACACATCACACATATCCAGGAAACTATATACTGTAGCTATTATTTATATTATATTATATTTAAGTTTACTGTTCAAAATGTCTTTTATATTCATAGTAATTTAATATATTTATTGTTCAAATGTAAATTAATCTATGCATATCTTTGTCACAACATTTTAACATAGAATTTAAGGGATCTTTACCGAAAATGTTTAAGTAAAGTATGAATATAGGCAGATATATAATTCACCTGTAGTTGATCCGTGATCTGCATCTCTAAAAGTTTATTTTGCTCCCTTTTTTTTCTCCTGATCCGATCCGATGGATGATGTGATCCAAACCATGAGTTATGTGATCCGTTGTACCCCTGTTTAACACTTAAGTTGATGTTGGTACTGGCCTCAAAGATGCTGTATGGGTTGAGCTGTGCGTAATCCTGATAAACCATTTGGAATCAGATTGTGAGATTATATCTGTCATATCCTTCTCCATCTTTAAAGTCAGACCTTCCTCAATGTTTAGTTGTAGTGGAATTATATGACCCCTGCTGTGAACTAAACAAAGCCGATATATTCATTCTTTGTTTCCTGTCCGGATTTTGTTGAGGATAAGAAACAAAGTTAGTTCACAAGACAGCAGGCAGTTATGTTTGCAGCATGTTACTTGCTTCTGATTTATGGCATGAAGAGATAATGTGAGATTAATTTAGGCTTGGTAATGTAGAAATATACAAACAGAGTAGAGTGCTGTGAAGCTGCAGAGCAAGACAGAAAGCAACCTTGAATATTTCTGGGGTTACAAAGGTGAAATGGACAGCTACAGAAGGTGGGAGGCAGAACCACGGCTGGAGCTCAACCCCCCGCTGATAGCTACAGAGGCCGAAGCCAGATCTACAGCTGGGTGCATCGCAGAGGCATGCTTACCTTTAGGGCCCAGCAGCGTTGCCAGGTCCTGCTGTGCCTTGCTGAGCCATGCTGGGCCGGCCAGGCTAGGTGTCTGTGCAGACAGACTTTGTTCACACTGGGAGATGAGCCGTGGACCAGGCGCTGCTCTGTAGCTACAGTTAATGGAGAGTGGCAAGCAGCTCAGAAAAGAGATTCACGACCTTTGCTGAATGTTTGTGCTAGCACACTCATGCTGCCTCCATGTGTGTGTTGAAGGGCATGTCTTCACTCGCACACGGTAACACGTACAGTACGCACCTTTGCACATACACACCGTGCCTCTGGCTCTCTCAACGCTCGCATTGATCGGCACAGCAAGGGCTCTGCTACACAGCAAAATCATCAATGTTAATTTAACTTTTGAGAGTGTTAAAATCAACGCCTTGCCAGTGTTTATATAATTCCACATCTGTCAGAGCTATTTAAATGTTTTAGAAGTTTTAAAGTAAAAAAAAAAAAAAAAAACATCTGCTTCAGAGCCATATGAGCTTCATGAGTGGGAGGACAACGTTTCACTTGACTCAGGTCACTGAGAAGTGATTGTGACATTAACATCAACACTTAAAGCTGAAGTAGGCGAGTTTGGAGCAAATATAATTAAAAAAAAGTTATTTTTACACAACGGTTGCTATGTTCCTGACAGTAGTGCATGAAACAGGTTACCTGAAAAAACATCATGTGCTTCTGTGTCCTCCGGTGCTCCTAACGGATTCTGCAAGATTTCATAGACCAGAGGAAAACAAGCAGTAAGAGCTGATCTGAGATCTGCTGTCTATCTGCTGTCTATGAGAGCCGGCTGTCAATCACTCGCGAACTCTGACCAAACAGTGTAAGCGTGATTGACACAACTTGAGGTCGTATTTATTTCTTAAACGTGCGACAAATTCAGACATAACATACGGACTTGGCGTGCAAAGACCCCAACACTTAGTTGATTTAATGGACAGATCTGTTAAACTGAGCTTCTCCACAAGGAATCAGACCAAAGCACCACTTTAAATCGTATGTATACCAGAGATGGGCTCATAAATTTCTTGGAAATAAGTCATTCAGCATGTAAAAGCATAAAAAATGACAAATGGACTAAAGAAATCTTAATCGACGAAGACCAAAACGACCAATTAGTCAGCTGATCGACTGAAAATAGTGGAAAATACACAGTTTTATAGAATCAGAGATGATAGCTGGAGGCTTGCAGGGCACACATGACCAAGCCAGACCAGCTATCGTCTCCCTGCCCCCCCTCCCCCCCTGTATATATGCATGGCTGGATTCCAATCGCGGATGAATATGGAGCTCAGCTAAAATTGATGGATGCCATTTGTCTTGGCAAGCAATCATACCTGCACCAGTATTTTTGGTCCTCTTTATTCTCTCTCTCTCTCCCCCTCCCTCTCAAGAGAGAAGTCAGTTAGTGTGATAAGTGATATTTATAGCCATGATGGCAGCTGGGGAGAGCATGCACAGCATAGCAAGGCAGGGACGTATCAGGAGAGTGGACCATTCAAAGGCATCTGGGAATTGGGGCTTTGTTTTCATTAATTGCTTTCGTCGTCACTCTCTCTTTCACTCTTTTTTGGAATCTCTCTCTCACTCTCTGCCACTGTCTCTCTCTATCATACAAACTCTCCTCACTTCTGGTTTGAAGGACAAATATGTGGCTGACTGCTGTTATCACTTTTTTTTCTCTCTGAAACATTCTGTCTGAAAAATATTAGAAGAAACGTGTTTTCACTGCCAGTATGGTATCTTCTCTTGGAGTTAACAGGGTTGATATTTTTAAGGTCAAGGGAGGCAAAAGCCATCTGGCTGCCTTGATTTCTGAGAGAAACTGATTGGCTGGCTTCACCTCTAATCAGCAGCAATCATAAGACTTGATTGAAGATGATAAATCACCTGTGATGATGGCCAGACCCTGATGATAGAGGGTCTAATACTGATAATGGCTTGGGTTCCTGTGGTGCTGCACCACTGTTGGCTCACCTTTGATCACCTGAAATACCTGGAGGCACCAAACGGTTGTAAATGTCTTTACTTGTTTCAGTGCAGCCAATTCAACTATAGAAGCCAAAGAGAATGATGGGTTTTCAAAGAAAAATGTGTGTTGGAGCGGCATCGGGTCAAAAGGAAAAATGATAGAAATTGAAGGGATTTGTGTGACCTCCCTGTAATTTATTAGGGGTGAAAAATGTATCATTTCATTAAAAAATGGAAGATCCACTATTTGAAACCATGTGTGCTGCTGGCTGGCATTGTAAGTCTGTGTTGTTTTTGAAAAAATACAAATGATTTTAATGAATTTGAATTTGGAAATGGACGAATTTGAATCAAAGTTAACTCCAGATTCTATCATTTATGAACTAGGGTTGTCAATCGATTAACATATTTAATCACGATCACGGAATCACGAAAAATTATAATACCATTTAATCATCATTTTCACTATACTATTTCCACTACTGTATTTTCCTGTGTCCTACATTACCGAGACTTTCTTTTACACAGCCACCGTCTCCAACTCTGTCAATAATTTAGCTTAATAACATTGGTAATGTTTGGCTTCACTGGTGCCTGAGAGTGGCCCGTTTGCCATTTATAATCAATTTCACTGCTGATCCTATTTGTATTTCCAGCTCTTCACTATCTGCTTACACAGCATTACTTATTGCTGGGTTTCATTATCAGGTGTGCAGCTAGCCATGGAGCGGAATGAGAAGAGAAGCCTTGGCTAAAGTAAACACTTGAAACACTCATTTTATTTTCAAAGTCTGCCCGGTCTCACTGAGAATCGATTATTTAACGGCATTCCCCATCGGTGTGTTAGCCGAGCAAAAAGAGAGAGACATTAGAAAATATGTTTTTTTAATGTATCAGTTTGTTTTTATGGTATGGCAGATGAAAGAGAAATATATATTATGGTAAGTGAGATACTATAAACCTCAATTACACAGCACATGGTATTCATTTTTCAGTGCTTTCATATTAGCTGTCTGACACCTAATTACCAATTGAATGACCTTTCATAAATTCACCAGTTTAGGACCCAAGACACACTTATTCAGAGAAATAACCGCAGCTGTAAAACGAGCGTCAACGTATATATGACCCACACATTAAGAATTAATAGTAATAGGAGTGTAAGGGTTAAAGCTGCAGGGCCCAGACAGATACAGCAAACACACACTCTCTACTGTGCTGTGCATTTTAATTGGCTGCATCAGTAGATAAAGAAAGATGTGCTTTCACCCGATGGGCCTGAACTGGTCTTAGCTTTTGAAGTCAGAGCATGAGACATTACCTCTATTGCCCTCTTTAGCATGGCTGCAAAACAAGTTGAAAGTCTTACCATCTAATAATAGTGTTGCCTATATTATGTGTTAAAATGATAGAATTTGTAGATGTACGAATGTTATTTTTCAGCTAAGACATGGATTTTCTTTTGCATGTAAACATGAATCAGCATGTCATCAAATTGATATTAGTTTTACACAATGTAAGCATATGTGTATGATACTGCTGGAACTTAGAGTATAGGCTTTTCCTGCAGTTCTGGCATTTGTCATGGCTTGACCCTGTCTGCCCTTTTTAGTGTAAAACGGTTCCAAAAACTAACTATAACTGGCCCAAATATCTATATTTGTTTGTGCTCAGTGCTTTCTTCTGATCTCACATCTCCGAAGCTGGGCATACATTGTACGATTTTAGCCTGTTTCATTTTAGAGTCAGACCGAATTTCAGCTTCGTCGGGTATCGTACAGGGGGTAACGATGAGTTGGACAGTTGAACAGTTGAAGCAGAGCCACGAGCCGATTCCTAAACGTGGTGCCTTATTTCTCCTTTTCTTACGATCAGAGCGTAGCTATCAAGATAACAATGTACAAAAGGTATAGTAAAATATTGCTAGATTACCTCCAATTCTCTCTGCAAAATGGACAAGCCATACTGTCCACATCTTCCTTACCACCTGTGAGTCCATATACGCCGGCGCCTCTTCTTTTTTTTTAGACGTTTCAGCAGACAGGATGGCACAGATGATCAAGGCAGCGTGTTTCTGCCTTGTTAGCATTGACCTCTTCTAGCAAACTAACTTTACCTGCCTCAGAGCTTTCAAACAAATCTTTACTGACAACTGTCAACAGCCAGAACGTCCTTCAGCGTCCAATGGGCCGTGTTCTTTTTGGCTGACAATCGGACCGTACAGTGTGAGCACATAAATTGGGAGCTTTGGCTTTACATCGCAAACGATCTACTCGTATAGCAGGAGTAGGAAGTACACAACAACATTTTTTAAATCATACAATGTATGCCCAGCTTCAGGTTGTCACCTACTGTAGAATTTAAGTAACAAAACTGAAAACAACCTTGGTTTTGTCCAACATGTGGGATGAAAAACATTATCCTCATAAAGATAAATGCACATTTCCTGTAAGATAAAGCGTACATACAGAGGAAACAATGCTAGGAAACTGAACTGCTTACCCTTGGTTCTTTCATCCCTCCGGTAACATATGTTAATGTAACCTTCCCAAAGGGGTGGAAATCACAAATGGCAATTTATGCACAGTAAAGATACTCTTCAACATCGACTTTTTCCCCTACTTTTCCATTTGTATTCTGATCAAGTCATCAAATCCTGAGGGTTTATCTCACATACGGCACCACAATGTGTATAAACCAGAAATTAAGTACTTATTCAACAGCATTCCAAATGTCATATGCTGAGCTACAATTACTCTCAGGAGACTGGTCAGGAGGGAATCTGCGCCATGCTGAATGGTTTTGGTTTCACAACTTCTAAAAGTTTGCCCACAAAAAGGGCACATACCATTTGTGCTGACATCAACTGACAGCTTGTGGGGCCAGAAAACAAACTACCAACAGCTTACAGCATGGCAAACAGTGGAGACGAGTAAACATTATTTATCTCTCATAAAGCAATGGGGAATACAGATGGAGAATGTTTTGTACTTATTTGCCAATAATTAAAAGTTGTTCAAAGGTGGAAGTTATTTTCCACTGAGTGATAGTTGCATAGAGCCTATAAGAGTGAACGCCGTATACCTCTTAACACCCCTCTTCATATGCATGTCTTGTACACCTAAGCGCAAATGTTCCTCAACACAGGGATGTAATGAAAACTTAAACCACAACATCTGCTGTAGTTTGATTATCAGCTGGTAGGGATTCCATTAAAAATCCTTGACTGCATATAAAAAGGGGACATAGTTACTGTGATGTCACCCATTGGTTTGTTTACTGCCGTTTTGAAGCCTTGAGTTCGGCGTTTAGGCCCTCGCCGTCTTGGTTTTTGGCCGTCACCATCTTGGCTTTTTGCAACCAGAAGTACAACCAAATGCTGAATAAAACATTTGTAAGTGACCAAAAAGCTTATAATTAACTTTCATGAACTGAAAATACACTGCAAAAGGTCGACTTGTCAATCACAAGGTATTACCTGATTTATGGTCTATTTGACTCTAAATGGGACCGTAATTTACTAAATGAGCATCATGCTGTATTTTGAAAGTGACAGTCTGTCTCTGCCCTTTGACATTTTGCCCATGTCACCACCATTCAAGACAAAATCGCTGGGAGCAGTGGCTGGTTTTTACTGTATATAAAAAGCAGATTGAGGTGGTCTTGGATGCGAAAGAAAAGTCAGCACTGCAAAGCTTCTCCCAGGAGAAATGTCTGGAGGGTGATAACAGCGGCTTTTATCACTAGTTGTATGGTTGACTGCATCCTATATTGTTCAGGGACAGGCAGACCCATCCATCTCCATTGGCTTTCATACAGTAGGCGGCTCTGTGGATCAGGGAGAGAGGATCAGCATGAAATGTTAGGGTGATTTGGTTGGCCATTTACCTTTTTGAGAATTGCTGCTGTTATTGTTGCTTCTCTCTTGTGATGCACCCCTCACTCCAATGGAAATTTAAAATATCACAGGGAGAAAAGTTGTGTTGGTGAGAAGAAAAACTTGGTAACAAAGAGCTGTGTTGAAAAGATCATCTGTTTCTTTGAATAGCACTCAGTTCGTCTCTACTTTGGTAAGTCTTTTTTAGTGATACGGCACTATGGTCGTTGTCAAGACATTTCTCAAGTGATTTCTTGAAAGTGCATTACCAAGAACACCCCTATTATTTGATGATGTGATGTCTTTGTCCTTTCCTGTTGAGTTTGAGTTTTTGAAGTTGGCACTGTTATTTTTCTTCAGTAATGGTAGCCATTGCTCTTCTATGGTAGCTGACCACTCTATCTGTTTATTCCAGACAAATCAATGATAACCTGTTTACTAGAGATGTTAGAGCAGAACATGTTTAACTTCAATACGCTGGCTGAGTTCAAAGTTGTATTAATCAGTGACAGAAAGGCAAAAGTTGTGGGTGGAGCACATATGAGGAAAAACGAGGAGTTGCTCCTGGCTGGATCAATTTATATAGTCAACCCAACCTCACCATTATGTGTGCAGGGATGCACACACAACATAACAACATAGCAATCTTTACATCCCTGGAGGCACACATTGTTTAAATCACATTATTTTAAAGTGATGTTCGTGGTTAGATTATCAATGCAAAATTTCATTTACGAGAGCACAACATCTTTCATTTTTAAACTATTTAATGTACCTCATTTTACACAAGAGTGAATCTAACGCTCACTGTTTTCAACAGTCGTCCCCAAAGATGCATCAGCTCTGTGATGGGAAAATATAATCTCAAATCAGCACTTGGCAACTCCACATCCCTTTCACTGAAAACTGAAGCTTTATTAATCCTAGAATGTGTTACATTACGGATAATGGGAAAAAAGCCTCTTTGTCCCATAGATAATTCTGCGGAGTAAACCATAGTTTGACATTTGTTGAAGCCCTTCCTTGTCTTGACAACTGTATCACACTGCTTTTCTTAAACACTCATACGTCTTTGACACACAACCCAGGGAATCATCAAAAGAGATGGAAAAGCTATATTTTATTTCAATGATGATCTGGAAATACTGTGTGCTTTGAAAAGGTTGACTATTAGCAGCAATTCAGTGGAGGAAAACAGAGCCGGCACAGGGATCATATTTCTGAGATTGAGTGGCCATAAATGTAGCAGCAATAAATAGTGCTTATACCAGCACTGTAGATAAATGTCCCCACCTTGAGAAGAAATGTTGTTTTCCTTTATTTTTTTTTTTAAATATGGTGGAGTAATGTCTACCTGAGCAGAGGATGAAGTCGCTCTCCCTCAGTGAGTGTTGCAACCAGAGCTTTTCTGTGCTTTGTTGACATGGCCAGGCCGACCATGCCAGTCTTTTAGTGCATGTGAGCTTGCACCACTGACTAGCTCACGGCCACCGCTCTGCACTGCTGAAGCGTAGAGCCCATCCTCTGGTGGTCATTGTTGCAATTGTTTGCGTTGTTCGTGCTGTTAGCACTGTTAGCTGCGAGCCGCTGGCTCAGCTATCGCCATGTTGAGAGTCGTAAAGACGCAACAGAAATGCTCTGAATTTTGCATTTAGCACCTTTAAGCGGCTCAACTCAACCTTGAGTTCTCATAATGTGCCAATGATGATGGCTAACCACGATATGAAGGCAATTTCATCGGCAAGCGAGATCCTCGACTGGCTGAAATCACACATGCCGTCTGTTAACGGAAAAGCCTGCGTGGACACATGCATGCATGGAGGCACCTCGGCATCAATCACCATCCAGCCAGAGTTTTAATAGGAAACAGAACAGTATAATAAATAACACAAGTCAAGCGTATACTGTTACTAATGATCTTTAGATTAGCCATTATGAGGAGCAAAAGTGCTGCAAGTCACTTAATTATTCTCCGTGGATGTCGGGGGCCATTGTATCACAAAATACAAGTCAGCCAGCAAAAGAAATGAGACTATTGAAGAGAGAGAAGTTATGAACGTAGAGAGTGTATGTACTGTATGTGCATATTACATATTCTGTAACTGAACATTCTAATTATATGCTCCTGCAAATGTGTGTGGCCTTGCAGGTTAATATAAAGCCGCAGATAAAGATTTATGTGTAGGTGTCCTGATGCAATTAGGTAATGAAATTCTGTGTGCTTGTATGTACATGGGGAAGCCTTATATAATGTTGAAGAGAGCTGGAAGTTGTCACTATGCATGTTGAGCGTATAGTGTCTATGAATTTATGAATTTTCAGCAATATTATAAATGTGTTCTGTATTTAAATTATGTACATTATACTGTATGTGTGTGCAGTTTTGCTGAGTAGACTGATAGAGTTTGAGTGAGCGAGCAGATGCACCATGGATTGCTTGTGTGTCTGCAGATATGAGAAATGTTGTAAAGTGTACTTCGCAGACTCAGATATGTCTGTCTCCCTGCGTGCCCATTTTGATTAATGGGATGGCAGAGTGGCATAATGCGGAGATCGTCCCGTAACTGAAAGGTCATAGGTTTTGTCCCTGCCATAGCCAAAAAGCAGCTATCAATAGGCATGTGTCCTTGAGCAAGACAATGAAGCCTACTCACTCACCCATTGTAAGCCTCTCTGAATAAGAACATCACTTAATCCCCAAATTTCTGTCTTTCTATGAGCCTTTTTGATAAATGTTTCAATAACCCAGCTGTGAGTGGAATCGGAAGTGATTCAAGGTTATTTTAAGTGCCATCAACACAACACCAGCATGATTTCACAGAATTTTTCAGGTGGGGATATTATTTTTTAGATTTTAACAATTACTATAACAGCTACTTCACCTCTCAGCTTTTGTTAAGTTTGAATAATCACTGTATAAAATAATAGATGTAATAATAATAATCAAACTGCTACACCATGGGGTTTCAAACTTTTTTTTTTCCTGACATAACCCCACAAAAAGTGTTCATGCCCCCCCACCCGAGCCAGGTTGGAATTTTTCCCCACGCATGTATTAGTTACTGTTGTACACATGACAAATGCAAGTTAAACTTTGGCCCAACTGCCCAGTGTTTGAACACAAATGGCCCAAATCTCTCCCTCAATATTTACAATAAAACTGAGGGGAAGATTTCCTCTGTCATATTTCATATTTGACTAACATGTTTGCTCGATGAGCATCACCCGTTTGTCTTTTCTTCCCTGTTGAAAACCTGTCCATCTTGTTGTTTTGTTGTCTAAATCTTGACAACCTGAATCCAGCGTAAGAGCACTCTTCCTTGGCAAGCGTTCCCTCATGAATCGGACTCAACTTTAGATGCATACTATATTATTTCCCTTGGTCATATGCGCCCCTCCAACTGTGGCCAACTTTCATAAATATGTCATTTGTTTTTATAGGAGGTGATTTCTTTATTGGTAGCTGACTAGTTGTTTGTTTTGCTGTATCTCTTATTTAGTACCCCTCCCTGAGATATCTGTTTCTGTACTGAGGTATGATCGATGCTTTAGGGTCTTATTGTTGTGCAGTGACATGAGAAAATCCCAGAGAATAGCCAATAGGGGTGGGAAACACCAGAGGACCCACGATATGATATTATCACAATACAAAAGTCACAATACGATCTTATTGCAATTTTAAACATTTTTCGATATGCTGAGTATTGCAATAATATATATACAACAATAAGATATATTGCGATTTATTATCTTTTTTCAACTGCAAATTATGCAGTTTGTCAACATATGTTTTATCTAATAAGATACATTTTTTCACTCTGTTTATCTCAGTTTGAGGCAAAGATCAGTTTGATCTTGACCCCTTTGAAAATGACCATGCCAGTTTTTCCTCGCCAAAATTTAGTGTAATTTTGGAGTGTTATTGAACCTCCTTCGCGATAAGCTAGTATGACATGGTTGGTACCAATGGATTCCTTAGGTTTTCCAGTTTCATGTGATGCCAGTGTCTTCACTCTAGCTTTAAAGCTGAGCATGCTACAACTCGTTATTAGTCTGCAGTAGATTGGTAAGAGGTTACTAGTTTCCCCCCACCCCTAGTAGCCTATATATAGACTTACAGTACATACACAGGTATATTATTGGAGTAGGTAGGTAGATGGGTATCGTAGGCAGCTATTTGTGACTTTATTCCTGCTCTGCCAGAATTCTTTAATCGGCTGCACTGTCTGCAAGAGACTTAATAAATCTGTCAGCATCAATTAGCAGCTATCATTCTTTTTCATTCTGATTCAAAGTGAGTATCATGACACTTTGATTTCATTTAGAGTCATTGCTCACCTCCACGAGCAGACTCTCCTCTCTTGCTGTTGCAGCGTTGCCAGCCGATGATGAAGAGAGAGAAAACAATTAATGTCCTCATGCATGAGATGTGAGTGTATTCCAGTATATTCCACTGTATTCCTGTGGTGATGGTATCTTTTTGTGAGGCCAGTTGAAAGACACAAAGGGAATGTGGGAAGCAGCAGCACACAGTATGAAATGAGAATGAGATTGTAGACGCTGAGGAGGATGAGGAGGAGGAGGGGAAAAAAGGACTTTATTAAAAGTGTCATGTGATGGTGTTGTTTACTCCTGTAATCCTCCCACCCCTGTCCTTTGGGACCCCTCTCTGCCAGGGGCCTGGGGACTCTGCGGTGGTGAAAAATGAAAATCTTTGAGTGTTTCTGCATTTTCTTTATGTTTATGAGCTCATGTGTGCGTGGCGTTTTGTAGTCTTAATATGTGTTATTGTTAAAGTCTGTTTTGCTATATTTAAGTGTTTATTTCTGTTGTTCACATACATGCATATATGATGGTATGCGTATATGTTCCCCAGGCCTTGTATGCTGTACATACAGTGCAGCCACAGTTCAGTGACTGCAAATGATTTCCTTTCTTTCCTCCCTTTTCTCTTTCGATTTGCAGGAGAATATAGAAATGATCATTGCATCTGACAGCATTTGTGGAAATTAAATGCTTTTCTAATTTGGTGCATTCAGACTATCCTCCAACTCATTTGCATTTTTATCCCAGATTTCCTTTGAGGACCCTTTTTACCTCCAAAACAGCTGAAAAAACATCGCCCTATTAAAAATGACAAGGAATATTAGATGAAAGCACTGAACAAAATTGAAGCAGATAAGTGGATCTACTCGCTGCTGTCAGTTTCGAAGCTACAAAGTTGTACTAATGAATATTAATAACAGTTATCGGAACAAACTTGTCAGTGAAATAGAATATGACCAAACGCTTTAGGTGACATGAAGCTGCGAACAAAATATTTCTGACGTGCTTATACATTGTTTTTAATCATATATTTTTTTGATGAGTAGCTTTTCAAAGCTCCCAGTTGGCAATAGAGAGACATTGTTTTACAGATGTAAAAGACTTGCAAAGTAAAGCTGTATTTTGGTGTCTTTCATAATACAACATAATATTCATTCATATTTTAGGCCTTTTTTGAGAAATAATAAGGAATATTGCTTCTCTGTAGTCATAGCTGTGTCCTGTTTATTGGTCTGGTGTGAGAATGAAAAGGACTTGAGTATTAGGTGGTTGGTTCCTAAAATATTTCTCTCCATCCACTTTTTTTTTTGTACTGACCTGCAAATATGACCCTTTTCAAGCTGTAAAAACTGCATTATTTGAATAATTTTCCATTTATCCAACATCAATCTTTGCATTATGATGCTAAGAGACACCCATGACCTTGAATGGTGACCTCATTGTGTCCGTCTAGCCACACAAACAACTTTAAACAGTACAAAATCAGAAATGATTGCATTGTTCTGAAAAGAAAGGTAAACTTTGTTAGTATAATTGATTGGGCTAATTCGATTGTTTAAAAAAAGGGAACACCGTGTTCAGCATTCGCCTCCACGCGGGCTCCCACCATTATGTCTATAATTCAATTAAAACCTATCTGGGATAACACAATAAAGCCATTGAGATCATTCCCATTGTGGTCCTCGTGGTCCATAATTAACATCCCTATCTCCTGCCTCGCCTGTTCAAAGAGAGTTAAGGGCAAAAGAAGGCCATGGGAACTCCATAAAAATGCAAATCTCAGTCACCTATTTAATGCAAATCACCGCAGAGGTCAATGTGAATCCGGTTTGATTCAAACTTCCTCATACACAATAGGCTTTTTTTTTTATTTTACTTGCCATAGTTCGCCTTGTTAAGAGAAAATGCTTTAATGTTACATAGTCGACAAACACAGAGAGTCAAGGTTCATCCTTTGTTGATATCTCTGATAGTCTTTTCTTATGATATGCAGCTGACCTTTGCATGTGTCCCCTGTTGATTGTTTGTTTGCTTAAAGGCGTAATGCTAACATTTTGGCATAAACATATTCCAGTACTTGGAGGAGCAATCCTGCTTGATATTGTATTTAATAGGGTTGTGATTCTTATGTGATTTTCTACTGCCTTTTGAATGGGATAAAATGAATTCGTTGATCTGTAATGGTCAGTTAGTAAGAGCAACACGTTGATCCTTGTACTCCAGTGGCAGGGTAGGGGTGGGAATCACCAAGGCCCCACGATACGATATTGTCACGATCTTATTGTGATTTTAAACATTTTTGCGATATGCTGAGTATTGCGATAAGATATCTTGCAATTTATTACCTTTTGTCAACATCTGTTTTATCTAATAAGATACAGTTTTCATTCTGTTCATCTTGGAGTATTAGGGACCCCTTTGAAAATGGTCATACCAGTTTTTCCTCGCCAAAATTTAGCGTAAATTTGGAGTGTTATTTAGCGTTTTTCCAGACAAGCTAACATGACATGGAACCAATGGATTTCTTAGGTTTTCTAATTTCATATGATACCAGTATCTTCACTCTCAGCTTTAAGACTGCGCTACAACCTCAGTTAATAGTTTAAAGAATATATAAATAAAGATTATGTGTCGATACAATATTGTTCATAAAATGCACCCCATCAGTAAATTAGGCCATTTCTGACTAGCCGTGCTAAACAGATAATCATTACCCCAAACTCTCTGAGAAGTAAGGTGTGACAGCATTTTGGGATTTGACACCATAGAAAAATCTTGTTTAAAGTTGTAGCTGTTTGCTGAATTTGTAAAATGCATCTGCCTTACTGTGATCAGCCAGACATGGCTTTGGCTACGTGGGTTGTGTTGGAATTAATTTGAACGATGTACAGTACATGTTAGTTCATGTTTGTTTCAACTTGATTTTTTGAAAAAAGTGACAGTCCTAGTGTTTGATATGAACAATATCAACTTTAATCTTAAGGAGACTGGGCTACTTACTAAAGTGTCAACTGAAATTAAAAGAAAATGGAAAAGTAAGTTGACCAGTTGAATAATCAACATCTTGTATTCCCTAAAATCACAGTTAGGGGGTAGTGTCATTTATAAACTATATTTTGTTTCCATGCCACCGGTGTCTTTTGATAGCTGTGTGCAGAGAGACAAAAATAGTTATTTAAGTGAAGTGGGTAGATAATCAGGACAAAAAATAGATGCTTCTCTGTCCATCGTTCTCAGACTGTCCCCATAACCGTCCTTTTCTTTCTGAGTCTAATGTTTGGCTCCATACCGTCATGGCTGACTGTTTTCCCGGCAGGCCAGTCAGCCAGCTGGGCCGCCAGCCACTGATGGCCTCCTGTACCCACAGCGGTGGCGTCCAGCTCCATGTTCTCCATGCCAGGTGGGTCTCCGTAGAGACCCGGAGTGGTCGATGACTCACCACCACTTTATCCCCCCATTCTCGTCCCATCAGCTTTCATTTTTTCAGCGTAATGGAGCTAATGTTCAGCCTTGTGGACAGCTAACAGGGAGGCCTGGGCCTTATGCAAACTTTATGATGGCGGAGACCGTCGTCTCCTCTGCACGCTGTATAAATGATGTGTCGTTCGGCGCTGCACTTATTCTAACCCTGATTTCCGCTGAATTATTGATGATCAACAGGGTCAGGGTTTGCTTTTAGTGCTCCCCTGTGGGGCGTTGCAGGGCTCAGCGCTGCATCTGCACTCATAATATCATCACCACCCAGACGGCATAGAACAGACTCTCAATGCAGCCAAACTTCCATGTCACGAAGTAATGGGCGTGTAAGAGTGTGTGAGGGTGTGCATGTGTCTCTATATTTAAATTTTTATGTATGGTTGACATTTGAATGAACTTTTGTTGTTGTACGCCATTTTTCATATTTGTTAGTGAGAGCAATCATCAGATATATTTCATCTTCAGCTCCAGCGTTTTAGGAAAATTCAAAGCTGATTAATTGAATTAACCTGCCTTTTGAAGCTGCTCACAGCTGACAGACATTGCTAACCTTTTTTCTGCCTCTTCCCCTAACGCATATAAACAATTGATGAAAATTGTGTCTCCTACTGTTTAGAGGAAATTAGTTGATTTAGACAGCTGTGTTGAAGCAATCACCAGATCAAAAATAGCTTTATGTTGCCTCCAGCTATTCAGTTCCACCCAATGCACAAAGGAACTTTCTGTGTACAACTCTATTGCATATCAAAGCTGGCCTTGTTCCTTTTGTTCAGGTCCAATAAGGTCCTTCAGTATTGACAACATTTCGACCAATAGGCCTCATTTACAACTTGAATATCAAACGCAGGGATATCCTAAATTCTAGTAATGACTCACTCTGCCAGTAAAACCACAGGGCAATAACAATATATCTGTCTGAGCTCTGTAAAAGAGTAAAACTGTTCTTAATGGCTGTTACCATCCACTCTGTGATGAAATCCTCCCTCTGCCCTCTTATATTCACTTCTTTCTAGCAAGGTAAAACAGATCTATCCACTATGCTATCAGTCATTGGGGTATTTAACAAGACTTATTATAAGGGTGTCTGCCTCTGAAGTTTGTAAGATTGCATTTTAATGTGAGTTCATACCTAACATAACTTTTATTCACCCCTTTACTACTTTGTCTTTTACTTTGTCTTTGCTTTTTTTTTTTGCTCGGAATTTTAGTGTTATTTGCTACGAATCATTTGCCATTTCTGACTCATTCATAATAAACTGAAGCTGAACTGAATTATTAATTAACTACTCGTTTTATGGGACAAGCACAATCCTAAAAAACATTGTGGCATTTTCACTTCATGAAATGTTTAGTCTAACGGCCGCGACAGAAGCCGATTAAAAAAAGTGGGACGTGTCAAAAAGACATTTGTTTTTACTCTTGGTGCGGGATGTAATGGTAACATCAATTTGAAGATATATCCTGGGTTTATAGGGATTTTTATTGAGTAAAGGTTTGCCTAGGTTTTCTAACTTAAGTACTAAACTAAAGTTTTAAACGGCTGTTTTGCCGAATAGTTAACAGTAATTTGTAAATCGTTGTGACTTCAAGAGTGCAAGCAAACTTCTCAAGGATTCAAGCAGATCATTTCTGTAGGCGTACATTCATGTGTTCCTCCATTCGCAGTATTCAGGAAAGTGTTACACAGTTGGCTGAGTTGCCACACATATGTTTTATTACTTTATAGCCAACAGTATTTACTTTTTAATACCAACACTGATAAAGTAACTAGAGCGTTTGTTATTTATGCATTTTTCATTTTAACTGAAAAATCACATTCCGAAAGCGAACACGCCTTTTGGAAGCGAACACGGGCCTTTTGGAAGCTGTCCTGTTTTTGCTGAGCACGCACACAGACAACAGCAAAAACAAGACGGCATTCGCACAAAAGATCCATTAGGATAGTCCATGAATATTAGATAAATACACTCTATTACACTTTTTTTTTCTTGCATGACAGAGAGGGATGTCTGCTCTTTGTGGTTCTTTTGTGTGTCTGTGTATTTGTGTGTTCCTGAGTACAGTCATTTTCTCCATAGCTCTCCCTCATAAGATATTTACATGGACATCTATTATGGATTGTGATCTGATTGAAGCTGAGTGTTCCCATCATGTCCCCTCTGTGAACTCATCACACAAGCACCAGGTTTTAAAGAAACCGGATTCAGCCTCATTTTTGACTCTGAAGCACAAGTGACGGCTGTTGTGTTTCATACTTTATATCAAACTTCTAAGGTGGTTTTGTGCATCCTGTGTTGTGTTTGACATATTTTCTCTATTGTATGCATAAAATTTCTGTAGGACTTGTCCAAAATTAGGGGTGGGAAAAAAAATTGATTCACCTATGTATCACGATTATTATTTTTTACAATTTTGAAATTTATTTTTTAATGCCAGAATCTAAATATTTGCTTCATTTGAGTCTATGAGGAGGTAAAAGGAAGTTGCCGCTTTTATTGTTATAATCTGAGTAACATGACATCGTATCTGTTCTGTATCCGTCAACCAAAACAAACAGAGAGCCGAAATGAAAAAATAGAAAACGTCAGAGGGTCCGCGTGGATACGACCTGCACCCTCACATTTTAAATCCAAAATGGTAAACTCTACACATCCAGTAAAGTATGGAAACACTTTGGGTTTCACACATTACCAGGAAAAGCAGAGCTGGACATCATGGCTAAAGCTGCATGCTAACTCTGTCATAGACAGGAAACGTTATCGTATTGCAGTAACGTGCGGTCAAGCCAGCCGCATCTCCTTGGTCAAATCGGCCAACATTACAACTGTAGAGCACCCATATACTGATATTTATGTTAAATGAATTCAAACAGAGAGAGAGAACGGAGCTAACGGGGAAGCTAGTGACGGACTTGGCAAAATTAGCAGAAGTATACATGTGCGACTATGTCCGGTTTTCAAAATAAGGTGTTAACAAAGGGAACTGTATATACAAAATACATATATGGAAATAAGATTGATTGGATTATATTTACCAGGAGTATAAAATATTACATGTCCCTTGTAAATTAAAAAGAAAAAAAAAACTTTAATTTGTTTTTAAAAAATTAATAACAATGACAATGACTAATATATATTCAGGACATCTCTGTGACTACATAAATGCTGAAAATCAAACTTTTTTACTAAAGTAAAAGTCCCTAGAAGTTTAGGATTTCAATTTTTCCCATGATGAAGTGTTAAAAAACTTAACAAGAATTGCAATAAATTGTAATATCAAATCGCAATTCTTGTAGAATTGCAATACTTAAAAATTGCAATAAATATCGAATCGGCACGCAATTATCGTGATGGTATCGAATCGTGAGATAGATGTATCGTCCCAGCCCTAGCAAAGATGCAATCTCAAAACAACTATTTTATTCTTTCTTTCTTTTATTATGGTGCAGACACACTCCTGTGTGAGTTTTAAGTCAGCACAAACAATGCTCTCGGCATTTCCACCACAACAAGTCATGGGGAGTGTGCTGCTTGCGTTAAACGTATTCCCTCCTTCAAATTTAACTAAATATAAACCCAAGTTGGATTCACAGAATATCCACATCTCCAGGCAAGAGGCATCTTTCTGGCTTCATGTAAACAAACTGGCTGTTCCAACAAGCCCTAAATCCCTAATCCTCAACACATTGGGCCAGATCCTCCTCTTTCTCTGTCTCTGTACACCTCACTCTCTTTTCAAATTTATCTCTTTCCCCTCTCGCTCTCAAACTCTCTTGTCCCCGCTCACTATCTGTCACTCTTACTCACAGACACGGTCAAAACACACACACAAACACACACACTGACCGCTCAGTGGTGGTCCCTCGGATGCTTGGCCTTCATTCATTTCACCAGCTGCCCTAAAGTCACCCCTCCACGGCTCCACTTTCTCCCTGGCTGATTTCGCCTGCTCTCTTCTCTCTCCAGCTTTTCTCTATTCATCCTCCATCCTCCTCTCATCTCTCACACCTCCCTTCTTCCTGTCTGTCACCCTCCAGCCTTATCTTTTTCCCCCTCC
>CAKAOH010040766.1:22148-43220 GCA_916701665.1 Sebastiscus tertius | reverse complement strand
TTGAGGAGAACTTTTACATTTTATCAGTGGACATTTCACTTGCACTTTATTTCAGATTAATCCCAACCTGCGGAGACACTTCACTAAAATGTTTTTATAATCTTTGATCTGATCTTTGTGGTTTATGATTTAGATAATCCACATGTATATATATATATATATATACTATATATATTATAGATAATACCACTTGCTTTGCCTCTGAAAAATCATGTGAAACTTAATTACACAGCTGGAGTGTGGCTTTTTTTTATATATATATATTCAAATTTTTTATTGGCACAAAAAGTTTAATGCAGCAGTACAATCAATGTTTTACATGTTTGAAACAGTGTTATCCTAGACCTGTATTTCCTAACCCCCCACCTGTTCCTCTTTGCAGTGATGGGGATAATGTGGTACACATGGAAAGTATGGCAATGTACACATGGAATTGCATTAAATAATCCCAGAGAAGGGAAAACAAAAAATAAGTAAATAAATGGATAAAAGAAATAACAATAATAATAGTAAATAGATCAGAAAGAAGTATATATACCTGCACACACCTATATATACCCATATACTGTACATATGTATACATACACATATAAATAATAATAAAAACATAATACATAAATGGAGTGTGTGTCTTGTTATGAAATTGAGAAAAAGACATTCTTATCCTGATCAGAACATAAAGGCATAATTTGATGGCATGTCACGTCCTTTGTTTTGTTTTGAGGGAGCTGCAAATAATTAACACAAATCTGCATAAATGACACTTGAAATAAGAAAAATAGATCATCTAGTGCAGGGGTCAGCAACCTGCAGCTCCGGAGCCACATGTGGCTCTTTAACTCCTCTCCAGTGGCTCCCTGTGGATTTATAAAAATGGAAATGAATAACTGTTTTTTGTTTACATTTTCATTTTTATTTATAATTATTTTAGGTCTAATGTAAGTATTAGGAACACATTGAAGAAAAAAAAAAAAAAATCTCAGATTTCGAGAATAAAGTCATAAGTTTAAGAGAAAAAAGTCGTTGTATTATGAGAATGAAGTCAATATTATAAAGTAGTAATTTTACGTGTTATTTTCTTTTTTTCTCGTAAAGTTATGACTTTATTCTCGTAATATTATGGGTTTTTTTTCTCGTAATATTCTGACTTTATTCTCGAAATCTCCGATGTTTTTCCCCTCAATGTGGCCCTAATACTCCGTAGTACATTTGTACTTGGGCCCTCACTGCATTAGACTTATATACTATATACTTAGACTATAAACTATGTTACCTTCATCACAATGCTCAAATGTTTTGCGGCTCCAGACAGATTTATTATTATTTAAAATAAAATATCTATATATATAACTTTTACTGTTTTTTACTGCTAACATTTTACTACTTTTTTTTCAAAATATTACTAAAAATGTCCACAACAACATAACTATATAACCTATTAAATATGCCCAGTTTTCTGGGTTGCCCGCAGTTGACAAGACTATTCTGGTATTTGGGGAATGACCAAAATAATTTGGAAAAATACAATTTTCCTTTTAAGTGTGATCTGCATAATCTCAAAGACATAAAGCTATGCAGTTTCCTTCTGAGTGTATGAACACAATGATTGATGGATACAATTTTGACAAAGGTGTAAAAATATGACATCAATTATGAACCACAATAAGATGAAACATCAACATATAAGCATTTATTATCAAATCTTACATTCCCTTTTGTAGACAATATCACATTCAATTAGCTTTTTTTGCATCTTCACTTCAATCCCCCAGACACTCTTAAGGTGAGGGGGGTAAAATACTGTAGACACATTTACAGACACACAATAACAGACACACATTCACATTCATGTTACAGCACAACATTTGGACACACACACAGTGTTCTTCACATCTTCAAGCTGAGGTAACACCACACAGCCTTTCTCTTTGGCTCCCTCGTGTGAGCATTTAAAGAAGTCATTGACTTTTACATTGTGTCAGAGGACAAAATGAGACCTTTGAGTTGAGATGTTTGATTTCTTATGACTATATACAGTCTTCACTTCAGCAAAAAGTTAACACATCATACTCCAACCGACAACATCTTTTTATTTTATTTACATCTGCTCTCGTAGAGGACAGACTGCCATGCGAACATTAGCAGTTTATAGTTCAATTTGTAGTCTAACACTGGCTCATACAACAACCCAAGAGGTTATCATTAGCTGGTCAGTGATATTTCAAATCAAGAACATCTTCCATGTTTTAACCACTTTGGATCCCAACACATATACTTCATACACACCCAAGAGAGACAGCTCTTTTCATTTGCGACCTTTTAACACTGAGTTTAAGTCCATGATGGACTGCTGGGCTCAGTGGTGATCGCGCTGGCAAGAAACAGGGCATCCCTAGAAGATAGAGATAGATACCACGTCCCTTTTCTTCCTCCATAAGTCCATTTAAATCTTATTATTAACACTGTTTTTCTCCGAGATGTGAAAAGAGCTGATCTCAGAGCGAACAGAGCGGAACGTGCTCCCCCTGAAGCTGGCCTGTCTTTTGGTGATGCGGTAGATTTTCCTGAGGACGGCGCGTCGCAGCAGGATGTAGACCCACGGGTCCAGGATCTGGTTGCAGGTTGCCATCCTGACACCCGTCACCATCAGCCCCCTATAAGTGTCTTTGTCACTGCCCAGGAAGCCACTGTAGGACTTTGTGGCTGACATCAGTCCAAAGACCTAAAGAAAAATTAGACAAGTTTAGCTCATCTTGTACCATCTAAGAACCCCTTAAACCTCACTCATCATTCATTGCTAACTCATACAGTGCAGCCTAACGTTGCATCCCTAATAGTTTGATCGGAGTTCAATAGTTTCGTGGCCAGTGATTGACAGCTGCGTTAGAGACAGCTCAGCTCTGATTGGTTGTTTTCCTCCAGTCTGTGAAATCTTGCAAATGCCATTAGGATTATCTGTTTCACAGATTATCTGTCTCATGCACTACTGTCAGTATATAGTGACAGTTTTATTAATTTATATTTTACCATATTTGCTCAAAGTTACCAACTGCAGCTTTACATATGCTATACAGGAATATAAAGGGTGTATGTTAAAGGGATTTAAACTATTGTTTGGCAGTATTTAAGAAAATTTCAGCTGCAACAGGAATGTTAAGGCAAGGCAACAAACTTTTCTGTGTTAAAGGTCCCATATAATGCTGATTTTCAGGTTCATGCTTGTATTTTGTGTTTCTACTAGAACATGTTTACATGCTGTAATGTTAAAAAAAACAACTTTATTTTCCTCATACTGTCCGCCTAAATATGCCTGTATTTACCCTTCATCTGAAATGCTCCGTTTTAGCACATTTTGACGGAATTGCAACAGAATTGTGTTGCTAGGCAACAGCTTGAGTCCATGTGTACTTCCTGTCAGCTGATGACATTCACATACACTGCAACCAGGAATAAACTGGGACACATTTACAATGTTTACGTTTAAAATTGTGTCAAGGGTCTAAATATTGTATATTTGTGACATCACGAATGGACAGAAATCCTGACAGCTTGTTTCAAATGCAGAGTTTCTGAATACGGGCTGTGTGCATTTCCCTGTGGATTGAGTGTTTCAATACTTTCACAGTATTTATAAAGGACTTAAGCCTGCTTTATAATAGGGACCTGTAATACTGTCATGAACAGAGATGTGTCAGTGCTCAATGTGAATTATAGATCATTTCCTGATAGACTTGAATGTCAACATTTTTGAAAACAGTGGTACTACTCAGTTGGAATGACCGAAATTCAAAACTTCCTGTCCCTTGCTGTTCTCAACAGCTTGCTGTGTAGTGATGCAAAGTAGTAAACTGTCCATTCTCACCAGCAGAGGGCTCCAGCAGATGCAGGAGGTGACCATGATGCCCACCAGCTGGACCACCATCTCAATGTCGTGGGACCTGGCTGAGCGGTGGCGGGAGCAGGACCTTTTCTTTAGCCGGGCCCTCACCAGCGTGATCCCGCTGATGGTGTTGCACACGAAGGCCGAGGCCAGGGAGCCCAAAGCCAGTCCAGAGAACAGCATGACGAAGACCAGATCTGTCGCTTTGGTGTCCTCCATCACCCTGATAAAGCACCACGTCCCCGGGTGCTGGTACGTGTAGGCACCCAGGCTGAAGAAGGGCAGAAGGGCCACACATAAAGCCAGCAGCCAAATCAGGGCCAGCGCCATCTTTGTCCTTGCTGTGCTCACCAGGCGAGCGTGCAGCAGAGGCCTGGTGACGCCCAGGCAGCGCTCGGCGGCCATGGCGCAGCCCAGGAAGAGAGGGCAAAGGCCAAAGAACACCATGCAACTTCCCAGAAACAAACAAGACGCGTCCGGGTTGTCGGGATCGCCTCGAAAGCTGGAGACGGGATCAGCTGTGCCTGCTGTGTATATGCTCAGTACGAGAGCTCCGGGGATAACATGTCCGACCAGATCTGTCGCCACCAGGGAGCTGGCGAAGAGCAGGAAAGTGGCCTTTGACCGCCGCCGGAAGCGGTTGTAAGCCTTGGCGAGGATGATGAGGGCCACCACATTGAAGAGGATGCCCAGAGTCATGGTGAGGCCAGCAGCCATGGGGTTCTTCGGTGGACGGGTGGCATTATGTGCTACTATGGCCTCCTGCACCACAGGGGTGTGGTTGCAGAAGGGAAGGGAGGCAGTAATGCCTGAGGAGTTGTAGCGCTGCATGGCCAGCATCACCGCCGGGCTCCGGGCCTGATGGGGTTCCTCTGGTTGAGAAGATACTGAAAAGAAAAACAAGAACGTTGAAACTTATAACAACCTGTCCCTTTAATGCTCCCCTTTCACACCCTAATAATTTTCACACAGTCCCTAACAGGTTTTCAAATATTATATCAACATCACACCGGGGGATCACTTCAAATAAGGCATTTCATTACTGTCGTCTCTGCGGGCGAGCAAAGCTCCTTAGAGCGACGTGACTCAACTTTAAACCACAACGAATTAGTTGTCAGCACCCTCTGAGAGCCTCACTTTTCTCTTTATGAGGCAACAGGGGAAGTCTGAACAAGTTCTGACAGTTTTTGTTGACACTGAAAACTCCTGCGCACATTCCTTTAAACGTGCTGTTATCATAAAGCAGCAGTATTGACACTGTCACTATATGTTAAATCATTACATCCATACTGCACGCAGCCAAGAACAAGTCATACATGCAAACATGCAAGATTTATATACAGACGGTTGTGCATAATGATGGTGAAATGATATTGCTCAATATACTGTATGGATACCAGGGGTCGGAGGGAGTTCCAGGGGGTCCCCGGGAAAATGGTGAATTGTTTGTTGTCACTATTTTATTCACTATATTAGTGAGCCCAATGTGAGTAGGAGTCATAACAGGGACTATTCTGATCATAGGTTTCACTTCCTCTTCAGTTATAGTTGTCAAATATAGAATTCTGGTCTTAATCATATCTAACAACTCACATATTTTCAGAGGTCCCTGAAGCAAAATCTTCTCAAATGTGGGTCCGTGACATAATGTGTATCAATTTAGGGGTCCTAGACACAAAAAAGGTTGAGAACCACGGCTTTCAAAGTGATTATATATGGTATTGTGTTTAATGTTTTCCTTTTCTTTGCATGCATTTTATTTATTTTTTCTTTAACCAAACATGATTTTCTTTGCCTTTTATTTTTCTTTATTTTTTCATGCTAATCTCTATTTTGTGTTTATTATGTGGAACATGTATTTTATTTGCTTACATGCTATGCTCTATCTTATTTTATTTGTATTTTATTAAATTTTGTCGTAGTTCTGTAATTATATCATTTCTTAAAATGCAAAATAATAATAATACTATGCTCTGTGTCTACCTACTATAATAAATGATAAATAGAAACTTCATGAAGATGACAAAAAAAAGCACATAATGATGATAATACATCCTCTGTAGTCCCATACAGTTTAAAGAAACATTTCACTATGATTTAAACTGGACGTTCTCCACTTAGTTTCAATAAATCCAAACTGTAAATGTTACAGTCAAATTTGAGTATTTCTTTTTTACTTAACATTAACACAGTAAAACAAACTGAACTTGGAATGAAAGAAAGAAAGCCTCAGTGCATACCATTTGTCCTTTACATTAAAGATATGTAACCTACCGTTGAAATAATAAATCCATGGAGATGATCAGGATCGCTCTGATCTTGACAATTACTCATAACTGAAGATAAACTTCCAATAAATGAATCCAGGCTGTTCTTGATATCCTCTCGTGCTGTTCCAAAGTCAGAGGACTTCTTCACCTGAAGTGTTTCCTCATTCTGAGACCAAGTAGTAACTCTGCTCTCAGAACAGACAGCCTCTCTGTAACATTGCACAAGCATGTCCTCTGTCACTCCAACTGCTGCTGGCTGCTTTTATACGGCGGAGCTGCATCATGCTCACACTGCCTCTGGGTGTCTCAGTTGGTCAGTAACCTCCTCCCAGCAGAGATGAGATGAATGAGCCACTATACTGTATATCTAATGTTTAAAATCCAGCTGACTCACTCCTAATTCCACCTCACCAAACAATTATGAGATGATGGGGCTTAAATATTAAGCCTATAACGGCAACAACCTGTAGGATTGTAGACCTGCCTGAGGCTGCAGGAAAAAAGCTCCTTTCAAGTCATTTTTACAAGCAGTGATGTAGTTCCTAACTAAAATAGGCATGACCTCATATCACAGCAGCTTAAACAAAAATTAGTTTTCGTTTTATACTGATTAATGCCAGATTAGACTCCTGCATTACATACTCGCTCTTACTGCTTGTCCCTTGTTTGCTCATTCTACAGATATTAAAACACTCCCCTGCTCTACTGAGCCTCATCTGAACAACCTCAACATCCCTGTGGTCAGCTCACCAATGCAAACCAGCTGTGCTCTTGCCTCTACAAACACAGCTGTGTTGCAAATGGTTTCCCAGTTCTCTAGAAGACTGGTCAGACCGTTGCTGGGGACATTAGGATGTAATGCTCCAGGCAAGCCTCACCTCTGAGGGAAAATCCCAGTATTTATTTGTGATAAGCACGCAGAATGAATATGCAAACATCTGACCCTGTGAGATCCACTTTGTTGTCTCTTTTTTAGGGGGGTGTAAGGGGTTTCTAGGGGGAGGTAGCAGGTCAACAGTTGATCACATCACATGGAAGTGGTGTAAAACATCTGGAAGCTGGGAATCTGAAGATTAATATGAGATGCAGCTCAGCACTATGTGTCAAGTTGTTCTAGTCATAAATCAGAAATAAACATGAATTCATTCATTAATTATTCTTAAACCTGCAGTCGGCAGGTAATTCAAGTGTTCTGAGAGAAAACCAGACTATTGCACCTCCTCATGGCTCTGTTTTCAGGATTTAAAAAATCTACCATTACCTGACTCATGCACTACTGTAGGATATAGTGACAGTTTTATAAAAATAACTTTTTTTAATCATATTTGCTCCAATTCAACCTACTGCAGCATTAAGTATTAAGAAGTATATAATGTATCATAAGTTGCTGTAGCAAATTTTGGGTTGATACCATTTGTTACACAGATTTGGTGCTAAATTTAACCATTTTTACCACTTGAGAATTGAAAACAAAATACCTCCAAAATACCACATTAAAGGTGCTATTTATAACATTGATAACATTCAGACACTACATGTGGCATTCTCCCGCCCCAGTTTCATTGCATTTACTTCACAACAAGTCGTTGCCAGGACTTTCCGTCAATCTCAGCCATTTATCCGTTTTTTTCCACACAAACTGATGACCAAGAGATACCACGTGATACCAAAGTCATTTTACCATTGGCTCATGAGGAGAAGTGGGAACCAAACGTCAAATATCCCCCACAGAAATAAACAAAACATTCATTCCGGACCCGCCAACATTTTTTAAATGATAATATCACAATCATGATATTTTTTTTCGGAAAAAGTCATACTTTTATTCAGCACCTTTCTAAAACTTCTGTGGATGTATTTTTTTTCTAAATACTTAAAAATGTTATCAATAAGACCTTTAAGACACCAAGACCTCGAGGAACACAATAGAAAAAGCTATGCTGTGATTTGGTATCAAAAACTTTTGACATCTGGAGATTTCTGCTAGAATTGCATTTTTTGGCGATTGGATGGCGAGCACTTCTCTTGTGGAAACTGCTAAGTGCATGGTTTATACCCAAAACTGCATGTGATTATCATGAAGTGGGCATGTCTGTAAAGGGGAGACTCGTGGGTACCCATAGAACCCATTCTCATTCATGTATCTTAAATTCAGAGGTCGAGGGGACCCATTGAAAATGGCCATTGCTACCTTAGGTTTTCTAGTTTCCTACCAGTACCTTTACTCTAGCTCTGAAACTGAACCTGCTACAGCCTCTGAAAGACAGTAAAGTCGACCCCGTGGGTCTCAGAGGTTAAAGGTCGCAGCGTCAAATGATGAAAAGAATCTGGAGCCTCTCAGGGCCCCATCATCACCAGTCGGGTGTATCTTTGCACTCATCTGAAATTCCTCCTCCAACGAGAGGCCATCTTATTTCACTGTCGTCTTAGTATGTCAAAACAGTAGAAGGACTCAGCTGTGAAATGATGTGCTAATGTACACAATACAGCTCTTTGTTCATATACTCTGCAGCTGTGTCGAAAAATGTCCTTTTGAGGCGAGGACTGGAACATTTGTGCATGTCCTCTGTACATTTTAATAGATGGTTGTTTTAATAATGTGTTTCATAAGCACACAGTCTGAATTTGTCTGTGCATGTCTGCATGTACATGCAGGTATGTGAGGTCTACCAAAGACTCAGACAGCATGCTATTAGAGACAGGTGCAGCTGTATTTGTTGGGGTTAATGTCAGTCTGTTGCGCTATAAAACCTGGAGCTGGGCTGTGATTAACACTTGTGATGGCTAAACGCAAGAAGAACTCACCATGAATGCAAAGGAGACGACACAGGAGAGCGATCTGCTGAGAGGCCGGACCAATAGGATCAGGAAGCAAGGTTGTTCTGAAAAAGAGCAAAACAAAACATGGAGCTTTGCTTATCATGGGCCATTTTATATTAACACAGGAGATAAACATTGTTTCTTTTCTTTGGTAGAGACACAAAAAGTTGTCACAAGTCTGCAACAACAGATGTGCTCATGTTGTCGTAATGGCTAAAAGAGTTTTCCTGCTAACTCGCTATATTTATAGTAAAAATCTGTTACCACAAAAGGAGTTCATTTCAGGTTGGATGAAAAAACAGGTCGTTTTCCGTAAATGAAAGTAAAAGATGAAAAAACTAAGGCTGTCAATTGATTAAAATATTTAATCGCAATTAATCGCAAAATAATCACATTTTTATCTGTTCAAAATGTACCTTAAAGGGAGATTTGTCAAGTATTTAATACTCTTATCAAGATGGGGGTGGACAAATATGCTGCTTTATGCAAATGTATGTATATATTTATTATTGGAAATCAAATAACAAAACAAAACACTGACAATTGATCATTAGATACCCTCACAGGTACTGCATTTAGCGTAAAAATATTCTCAAATCATAACATGGCAAACTCAAACCCTACAGACAACAACAGCTGTCAGTGTGTCAGTGTGCTGACTTGACTATGACTTGCCCCAAACTGCATGTGATTATCATAAAGTGGGCATGTCTGTAAAGGGGAGACTCGTGGGTACCCATAGAACCCATTTTCATTCACATATCTTGAGGTCAGAGGTCAAGGGACCCCTTTGAAAATGGTCATGACAGTTTTGTTTGGAGCATTATTTAGCCTTCTTTTCGACAAACTACTATGACATAGTTGGTACCAATGGATTCCTATTTTTTTTTCTCTAGTTTCATGTGATGTATCTTCACTCTAGCTTTAAAACTGAACCCGCTACAACCTCCGAAAGATCGATTGCGTTAATGCATTAAAGAAATGAGTGGCATTAAAACGAATTTGAGTAAACGTGTTATTATCGCGTTAACTTTGACAGCCCTGGAAAAAAACTGTTTAGTAAAGGGTTTTATAACGTCTGATTCACTTGACTTTGAAGAACGTTTCCCTCCTCTGTGTGTGCCATGTTGACATAATCATGGAAAGATCACCAACTCACAGAATTAAAGTGTCCTTTTGAGATGTTCAGACTTTTCTGCTGTATCTTAACTCCACATGGATGCTATTTACTTGTGCAGCCATGTTAATTGCATATTTTTATTTGCACCGAAGGGACACACCATAAAACAGAAAAACCACACGGCCAAAACAGCTGTAAATAAAGTCTTACGAGTGGTTTGGTGTTGTATACTGCACACTGGACCACAACGTAGGACATCAATTCAACAATAACCTGACTGAGAGGCCTCAGACACAAGTAGCACCACCTTGTCCCGGGTTGTGTTTTGGACTGTGAATGCTTCACTTCATTACACAGGAATCTGCTGGCTGGATGGCACCGGACCCAGTAAAAACACCCGGAGTTTTACAGAAACACCAGGCTTGCAGGAAAAGCTGCGTCTTCCTGACAGCTATTGTCCTAAAATTTCCAATTTGACTGTGTCATACTGTTTGTCTCGACTCTTTTTCTGACATCTTCCTCGGCGTCACAGCCTCATATGTTCCACAGCAGCAGAAGAACATGGCAGCTTGGTCAGATACGGTTAGCTGCAGTTTGTTTGTCGTTTCTGTAAAAAAAAAAAAAAAAAAAAAAAAAACAGCCACGAAAAATTCCAGGATTTATTTGTCGAAAACCTCATAATTACCAGGCTTTTAGTCCAGACATTTTTGTATAATTATGCATGTCATGCTCGTTGGTTTTTACATTCAATTGTTCACTGTCTCAGGGAAAGTGCATTTTGATAAAGTAGTTGCTAGTCTTCATAATGAGTTGACTCCGGCATCTTCGTCTTAAACTATCTATCTTTATAGGCCAAGCTGGATTTGTGTGACGTTTTTAAGACTTGGGTGACTCAGACGAAAAATCTTGTTCTTAGATTTGGATGGGGATACTTTATGTAAAGCAGGGCTTACAAGTAATGTATCCAAATAACACTGCCACCCCTCCTACCTACACAGTCATGAGACAAAGAGTCAAAGACTCATCCTCCCTCGACTGACCAAAAGAAGTGAAAGTATGTCCGTCCGTCCTTCCCGGCAGTGTGATTGCGGGGTCTTGTTGAAAGATGAGACATTTTACACTAAGGAGTTTTATGTTTCTGAGGAACATTTCTCAGCAGATAAAAAGAGATGTAAGTCTGAAGAACCAAACGGTCATTTAACTGGAACTGGTGCCTATTAGTTTTTAAAAATATCCCTTCTCTTGAATTTTCCCATTTTTGGTAGGCTACTCCAACAGTATCAGGCAGATATCAAAAGTAAACTTACATGCTTCCAGTTAACTTTGGTTTTGCTGCAAATATTGTTTTTTTTTTTTGAGTGAGAGGTGCAATTTATCTGATGAATTGCAATGTCTCTGCTTTAAGACTGGAGACTAAAACAAAATACTAGTAAAGATCTCTGTGGGATAATAAGGGGAAATATTAGTGGAGGGAGGAGGGGGGCTGCATCTTATGTTTATTTTTGTTTTTTTAAAAAAGCAAAACCCTCCGCAGCATTATTAATATTTTCTATTTTCTGAGCTAGCAGCTGAAGCTGGTTAGCAGAAGCTCCGGGTTAGCCGACTGGCTCAGAGAATCGACAGACAACACAGCGGAGATTTCCACACTGTTACTTTATTCTACAGTACTTGCAAGATTGCATTTCAATTGGCTCCGCACATCTCTCAACATAGCTAACGGCGTTAACAGTGAGAACAACGGCATCACTGCTGACAGGGCTAACAGTGTTAACCTGGGTGCGAACCAGAGGGTGGTGCTACGCTTCCGCAACGGCGCCGACAATCAGGACGGCGTTATCAGCTGATAGTGCAAATCAGTGATCGTGAGCCATCCAGTGGGGCACGCTCACATGCAAGATCATGAACTAAAAACACACGAGGCCGACCCTGTTATGCCAACAAATCGCAGAAAAGCTCCGATTACAACACACAAAGAGGGAGAGCGACTTCATTCTCTGCTCAGGTAGACATTACTCCTCTATATCTTTACATAGACAACAGTTGTTTGCTGCAATATTAATGCTCTGGATATCGTAAAGAGAACCTTTAACATCGACCATACAATGCCAGGTTTTCACGGCCTATATTCACATGAGCAGTGGACCATAGACAGCACAACCTGCATCAACTCGTTACAAAAGTTCTCTCTAGTGGATGTTGGTTGGAGTACCATAGCGGCAACATGTGCTCTCTACTCTACATCACAACAAAACAAAAGGAGGCACCACCTTGTAGCACTATTTGGCATTGCAGTAATGCACAACTCAAGCTATTAACCTCAAGTTAAACCTCAATATCTTTGGAACAATAATAATAATAATAACCAGTGCACACATTGGAGGTGAAATGGGAAATGGCCAGATTAATGCAAACATAACAAAATGTTGAATATTCCAGCTCCTCTTATCCATTTTTGAATAGAGAGATAGCAGATAGCAGACGGGAGGAGAATGCCGCGTGAAAAAGGTGGGCAATGGCAGGCTTATACCCACAGTGTACATCCAGTGAGTCAGACCAGTGTTTGTGTAACTACCTATATCAAAAAGGGGCTAAAATAAAATATAAATTCAGAATAAAAAAACATTTTAACTAACCAGACCTATACCCCTTCACCCCGCAAGTTCTCCCAGAAAAGTCAAACTATCTTAATGATTTATTGGTTTGATCCTGAAATAATCTTTTACTGGATTCCTGCTAATTTCATTGAAACACATTTGTGCACGTACAAAAATAACATACACAAGAGGGACCCTCTGAAATACAATCCTTCTGCAGAAGAGACGACCCGTGGGATATTCAAGACTTGTGTCCGCACCACAAGAAGGTTCAATCGACAAGGGACTAGAAACCGCAGCTGCCTTGCTACTGTTTGTCTGTCACGTACCCTGCACACAATATGTTGATAGTATTGACAAAAGCTTTTTTGATCTTGTCATTGTGAAATGAATGTGTGTAGATGATTTATTTAACGTTAAAGCTGCACTAATCAATGTTTTTATATCAACAATGGATTCAATGACTATGTCTTCTATGAAAGGGGGCTGCTTGTAGTGATGAATCCACAGAGAATTATCTCCAGACTCAGCAGTTCCCTCAGCTCTATACGGAGATTTATAGTGTCTTATTGCACATTAGGCATTTTCGGACCGGAGGAACATTTTCATATAGCTCTAAGAACCCCCCTTTTTATTGTGTCTGCACCACAAGAAGGTTCAATCGTTGTTCTTTTCTTCATTATCCAATTCAGGACGTTAATCTCTGTTCAGTCAGTGATTGGTCAAAAAAGTGCAGCCATCATTTTGGTGAGGCTATGGCATAGATTTGGTTTGCTTGTTTCTTATCTCACCAAAAAATGCAAAGTGCCTCAACTGACCTCTCTGTTAGGCTCCTCAGGGTGCCACCCCAAGGAGCAACCTCCAATGCTGAGAAATTAAGCCAAAACTGCAGTTCTTTGAATGGCCACTTGAGGCTGGCTACAAGTGAATCAATCCCCGTAGACATCACAGAGATTACGTCCATATTTTATGCTATCACACGTACAGGCATTTGGGGTCGGTGCCATTGTTGTTGGAGGTGCAAGCACTGGAGGTCGAGGCCTATGGAAAGGAGGCTGGGTCACACGGCACCAACGCGTCATGTCTTTGGGGATATTACACATGCCCAGTCAAATCTGGCCTGCACTCGCCGAAATTGAGCCAATCACAACGCACGACCGCAGCTTCAGTTACACTGCGCATGTGTTATACCCTATACCCGAAGACCCATGTTCGCCCGTGACCCAGCCTCCTTTCCATAAGCCTTGCTGGAGGTGCGGAGGAGCATGATATGCATTCTAGCAGGCAGCGGCGCAGGTAGAGCGTGACATCACTGTGTGTAAAACAACACAGTGTATGGGAGACGCACGTCATCGCTGCCATTGCAGAATTAAACCTCCATTAATCATTGAAAGGTGACGCACTTACAATGTAAATATTGGCATATTTGACGTATTGTCAAAGCACTGTCAAATATGTCGAACACACTCATGTGACATCTGTTCTGCCTCCCATCCATCATGTATGCCTGGCTATGCCTATATAACCTCCGCTGCTTGAATGAACAGTTCATTGAGCCGCTCACATTATCATTCCTGTCTTTCACCAAGCGTACGTAATGAATGGCCGCTTCCTTGACTCACCGAAGTGTGAAATAGCTGCAGCACAAGAGTGGAGGTCGCTTATCATTCAGTTACTGTATAAATCAAATGAAAACTCCATTAGTGGATATGAATGTGAAAAAAAAAATGCTCGCTCTCTCTCTCCAGTGTGTGAGAGAGACTGCATCTGAAACAGAGAAGTCACCATCGCAGGAGCATAAGACTGTCTAATTTGAGCCTCAATGTTTTGCGGTCATGACAGTGAGAAATAATGTTGGTTTAGGGAGGCTGGTGATGTGACGTGTGTGATTATGTAATGGTTAGCCTGACGGATATGTGCAATATCAAGGGAATAAATGCTCTGACACACAGAGTTCAAGTTCAATGAGAACCGGTCAGTGCTCTAAAGGTAGTTCCTTAATTAGGTGTGTTTTTTTTTTGTTTATTTAAGTCATTGTTATTAATATTATTACATGCTATTACAAAGTTTCAGAATGCATGCACATTGGTGGAAAGTGAGCCATTATTCAACAGTATTTTCACTCTTACAGACCATTGTTCCTTAGGGAAATGCTGGGTTTTTCTCACAGCTACTTTTCCCATTCTAAAACACACTGGCATGTGGCGAGTCTGAGCTATTTTAATCTTCACTGCTAGTCTCAGCTCGAGGCTGTAACATTAATCTTGTTCCTACTTGTCCTTGCCCTTAACTGTCTTCATATTGTGCTGAATGGTAGGCGCTGGATGGTTATTCACTTAGCTCTCTGTCTCCTCTGGTATGAATGGATGTCGACTACAGAAGAAAAGCACATTTTAATAACCAGAGCTTTTTCCTAATAAATGAAGTCATAGGACATTTTAACTTAGTAGGTTAATTACCAATGTGTAATACATTTAACTGGCTGTTTTATTAGGGCCCGAGCACCGACAACGTTGGGCAGTGAAGGCCCTATTGAAACTGAAGGAATTATTATTATTATTATTAAAATAAATCGCATTTTTGAGGGTCTTGAGGTGAGGTGAGGTTAAACTTTGCACACTCATCACATGTGGTGGAAAATTTTATATTTTTGGGGTCTCGGGCTTGGGTGTGGTAACATGTCTCGCTGGTGACCCCTACAAAGTTGGGAAAATTAAGCCCCTCGTTCGGGTTTCACCTACATGTATGAAATTTGGTAGGCAGATGTAACATGTGAAGATGAACAAAAAAGTCGCTTGGAGGTATCCCCAAAACCCAACAGGAAGTCAGCCATTTCTAATTGAATGTGCCATTTTTGCCCATTATCAGCGTTTTACAGGCCGTGTACTTTAACAAACTCCTCCTAGAAAATTCATTGGATCGATTTCAAATTTGATGGAGGCATCATTGCACTCAGCAGAGTTCCGGTTTCACTGTGCCTGGCTGCGACGACTGGCGGTCTGTCGACGTGCGTGAATGTGCGATGGCCCGTTCATCGTTGCTTGCAGCTTTGATTTATAATGTTTTTCTTGTTTTGTCATCTCAATAATGCATCTGGATTGAAGCGTGGATACAGTAAATCAAATTGATTTACCTAAATTCTTACAAATTCATTAAAGCTGCATTGATCGATTTTTTTTGGCTACTAGGGAGCAGTGCAAAACAAGCTGACATATTATCATCTTATGAAGTTTATATGACGAACATGTTAGCAAACAGTTTACACATCCAGCAGACACGGAGCAACTTCAACATTAATTTGGATTTGGGTCTTTGTTCATCAAATTAATATAAATCCAATATTCTCTCTACTTGTAGCTCTGGTTTGGTCTCCACCGATTCTTGATGGAAATATCTGACTTTTTAGCCGCTAAAATCCGCCACTATGTTCACCAGTTGGTTGCTAACTGTGTCTGTTCTGCCGTTTGGTGTTGGGCAGGTATCATGTAATTGGTTTATCAGAGAGTTTCAGCTGGAAACGACTCTGATGAAAGCGATGAGAACCAAAACAGGAAAGTTGTAGGTCCGAAAACCAAAACAATGAGCTGAAAGATGCTAAAACACTACGTAGAGCTGAGGGGAACTGCAGAGACAGGCGATAATTGATGCAACCCCTTTAACATTACACGGAACATTTGATCCATTGAGCAGCTTTAAAGTTTTGACAAATCGTAATCAAGTTAAACTGATTGAAAGAAACATTTGGATTTTAATAGACAAAGGTCATGTTTAGCCCCAAAACTGTTTCCAAAACAATTGACTTTTTCCAGTTTGGAAAGGTTTTTTTTTGCCTTCATTCCTAATGTTATGTAAAATGGGGGGAAACAGATTACAAAACAACAAGCAATATAAAGTATTAGCCTCCATCCTCTGATTATGCTGGCATTTGTCATCAGGCTTACCATCACAGCTGAAAAGAGACCTTTAGGAAATCATGGCAAGACTTTCACTCAAGTGTGAAATCCAAATTGTCTGTCCTGTGCAATTATAGTTTTCTTTCTGCCCTCAGTTTTTCCACACAGGAGTCCAGTCACTTGCTGGACTCCTGTGTGCAGAGCCCCAAACCTTGTCAACACAAGTCAAACATAACAGCAAAGCATGCTAGCAGAGGAAAGACTGCTGAGAGCTGCTATGTGGAAAGTTTAGTCATCAGTTCTTTTTGGACCAGGTGTTACATTATGTAAGACCCAATTATCTTCTGTGGTACCCATACATCAATGGTGGTTCAAGACCATTTCAAATGGGGAGGCCAGGCTGAGGCCTGATGTGATTTTAGGGGTAGCAAATACATTAAAACAGAATATTTTTGGCATCATTGGGCAAAGATTCCATAATAACCTTTCAGCATATTGTAATTCAAGTGTTCTGAGAGAAAACAAGACTTCTGCACCTCCTCATGGCTCTGTTTTCAGGCTTTTTTTGACGGGAGACTTTAGCCAATCACAGGTCATTTCAGAGAGAGAGTGTTCCTATTGGCTGTTCATTCAACAGAGGCAGCTGTCAATCACTCGTGAACTCCGATCAAACGGTCAAACTAGGCAGCGCTGAGAAAGTTTGCTCTGGCTGGTGGGCGGTGCTTGGTATTTCCTCAACAGATCTCAACATGGCTGTCGGGTCACAAACGTTCACATTTTGCAGCTAAACAGTACACTACAAGATGTTTCTGAAAACATTTGAGGCGAGAAATAGGCATTACGGTAACATAACATTGATTCATATTTGATCAGCGCTGCCTAATTTGACCGTTCGATCGGAGTTTGTGAGTGATTGACAGCTGCTCAGAGACGGCAAGGCTCCAGCTCGACTCTGATTGGTTGTTTTCCTCCGGTCTGTGAAATCTTGCAGATGACATTAGGAGCACCAGAGGACACAGAGGCAAATTATTTTTTTCAGATTTCCTGTCTAATGCACTTCTGTCAGGATATAGTGAGCATTTTATAAAAATAACATATTTGCTCCAGTCTGCCTACTCCAGCTTTAAGCACAACTTACATACACCAACCCCCCTTAGAACCACCACTACACATAAATCCAGTTTCCAATTCCTTTTGTTTACATTTTTCTCCTATTTTGGTATCTTTGACCTTGTGTTACTGTAAACGTGTGTAATAGTGTGAGCCCCCTCACAAACTCATGCAGTTGCAAAATCTGTATATAACTCCTTCACAAATATTCACTGACCTGGACAACATGTTCTCAGTGCAGTGAGATAAATGTCCCATTGGCCTAGACATCAATCTGGTCTTTCATAAGTTGACGGAAACACACTTAGCTTGTCCCGTACAGTAAACCTCGCCCAGTGAGGGGGCACACTGGGGCTCACAGACTTGTTAAATGCTAGAGTTTTTGAACAGAGCTGCTATCAACTCTTAAACTGTTTGTTTTGACTAAACATCAGAACTGCTTGGAAACTGCAAAATGAGAACATGCCTCCTCTTCGCCCCACATCATTACACTTAATGGGCAAATGTACAATTTAACAACAACACATCTGTAATATTTTTTCCAGTGTTCTTGCATGTTCATAGACCACGATCTTTGAAAAGCCTGATGAAGGTCGGACAGACCAAAACGTTGTAATTAAATAAATATTTCAGCAGCGAGCGAGACAGTGTGCGGGATTTCTTCTCATTGTTATCATGTTTATATGCCACAAATACTTGATCCTGCCAGCCGTTTTCCAAACTTCTCCGTGTTTTGGATTTTTTTAAATTATTCCTGCTGTACCTCCTAGGTCGGCTTCGGTTTCTATTCATTTTCAAGTGGATTTTCATACCACAATTGCTGCCTGGAAATCAAGAAGAACACAATATAAAAATGTGCAGCGTGATGTGGACAACAGGCAGCAGTAACATAACGTATATGTGGTTTGGAAACAGGGAAGCGGCTGCTCATTTCTCCAGAGTTAACCCCTACACTGCACCATAAATCAGGCTAATGAAGTCAATTCTGAGTAATTATCCAGTTTACAGTTAGTCTATAAATTCCATATTATTAGCTCATGCTGCCCTTCCATTATATGTGAAATATCCAGTGAATTTCATGCGTACACACCCCCCCCAGGCAGCAACGTGATTTCATTTTACACAGGTATTGTGTGGTGCTGGTGTCCTCATTGAAATGACGTATGATTATAAAGAGTTTTCACCTTGTGAGCAATTTACAGTATTCACACTGAGGGATTTTCCTCATAATATTCTCACAATACAGGAACTCAGACACCACACCTCAAGAACACACACACTCCCAGAGACGTGCAGGATTTTCTGGAACAGTTTTGGTTGCGTTGTTACAGAGCATAGCTACCGGTAAAATCTCTTCAACAGACAGGACTTCTAGTGAATCATTTAAAGATTTATGACATCATATGACAGCACCATCTGTATGGAAGGCCATTTCAGCCTGGAAACGAAAATGATAGAGAAAATATATGATGAGTCAACATGAGATAGTGTGTCACTAAGTCAAAATGATGACTATTTTAAGAAACAATTATGACATAACATATCAAAATTGATGTGTTAGTGAATAAATCATAATGTTGACTTGAAAATGATGACCCAAAATGTAAAAATCAGGAATTATTACATAATTCTGACCTTGAAAATAATATTGCAACCTAAAAAGTCTAGATTTTGAATATTATTTCATATTATTACACAGCTGTGTTGAATACTCGATTCTGATTGGTTAATCATGGCGTTCTGCGGTCTGTGATTTCTGTATAACAGACCGTTGCTATGTGTAACAGACCGTTGCTATGGGTGCAGCTCTGATGTCGGACTCTGGCGGACCGTTTTTGTGTCAAATTATTGATTTCTTAAGTAAGAAGCCGTTTACTAAGCGGGAAAATGTAAAGCTAGCGGGTCATTGTTGTGAAAGAATGACCGGCTCGCTGTACATTATCCCTTACATGACGACCTAGTATTAAATCATTTCAACCTAATAACTCAAAATTCAGACTCAATTTTGAAACATTATTTCATAACTATTAATTAAAAAGTCAAAATTTTTAATTATTCTCATAATGACTTAAACAAAATTTGGAATTATTATCTCACATCTACCACATAATAATTTTGGCCTAAAATTCAAAGGTTTGACCTAATTTCTCATAATTATGACATCAAAGTCACTTAATTTCTTATAATTATGACCGAAAAAGTAATTTATTATCTCATAATTATAATATAGCATAGTTTATTTTAAATTATCTCACAGTTATGATTAGAAAATAGGACTATCAATCGACTAAAATATTTAATAGCGATTAATCGCGTGATTGTCCATAATTAATCACGGTTGATTGCAAATTAATTACACATTTTTTTATCTGCTCAAAATGTACCTTAAAGGGAGATTTGTCAAGTATTTAATACTCTTATCAACATGGGAGTGGGCAAATATGCTACTTTATGCAAAATTATGTTAATATTTATTATTGGAAATCAATTAACAACATAAAACAATGATAAATATTGTCCAGAAACCCTCACAGGTACTGAATTTAGCATAAAAAATATATGCTCAAATCATAACATGGCAAACTGCAGCCCAACAGGCAACAACAGCTGTCAGTGTGTCAGTGTGCTGACTTGACTATGACTTGCCCCAAACTGCATGTGATTATCATAAAGTGGGCATGTCTGTAAAGGGGAGACTCTTGGGTACCCATAGAACTCATTTACATTCACATATCTTGAGGTCAGAGGTCAAGGGACCCCTTTGAAAATTGCCATGACAGTTTTTCCTCACTAAAATTTAGTGTAAGTTCGGAGCGATATTTAATCTCCTTCGCAACAAGCTAGTATGACATGGTTGGTACCAATAGATTCCTCAGGTTTTTTGGTTTGATGCCTGTATCTTCACTCTAGCTTTTTTATAACTTTATTATTTTTATTTAATTTTATATTTATTATTCCTAACTTTTCATAATTTATTTTTCTTTTCCTAGCATACATGTATTTTATCTGTGACATTCTCTTTGACATAACTATTTTTAAAGTCTCAAAAGTGAACATTTAGCCGATAGTCTTTGCTGATGCAGCAACAGGTGTGAAAAGAAAACAGGACGGCTGATACTTAAATGCTATCACAAATATTTCAGGAGGGTTTCAATGCCAGGCTGATCAAAAGAATCACATTCTCAGCTAAATTTTAAAGCAAAAGAGTTTCATCCTGTGCTGATTTAGCATGTTTACCGATGGGATATTGATTTTACAGGGACGACCATCTGAGGCAAGGATGGTAAGTTCTTCACTAAACACACACTGGAATGTTATGTGAGCCGCACGCACCCACTTACCAAAAATGTTTGTGTGGCAGCGTGACATGTTCATGGCCAAAAAC
>CAKAOH010040766.1:0-22128 GCA_916701665.1 Sebastiscus tertius | reverse complement strand
AAATCATAACATGGCAAACTGCAGCCCAACAGGCAACAACAGCTGTCAGTGTGTCAGTGTGCTGACTTGACTATGACTTGCCCCAAACTGCATGTGATTATCATAAAGTGGGCATGTCTGTAAAGGGGAGACTTAGAGTAGGGTGCCCATAGAACCCATTTACATTCACATATCTTGAGGTCAGAGGTCAAGGGACCCCTTTGAAAATTGCCATGCAAGTTTTTCCTCACTAAAATTTAGTGTAAGTTCGGAGCGATATTTAATCTCCTTCGCAACAAGCTAGTATGACATGGTTGGTACCAATAGATTCCTCAGGTTTTTTGGTTTGATGCCTGTATCTTCACTCTAGCTTTTTTATAACTTTATTATTTTTATTTAATTTTATATTTATTATTCCTAACTTTTCATAATTTATTTTTCTTTTCCTAGCATACATGTATTTTATCTGTGACATTCTCTTTGACATAACTATTTTTAAAGTCTCAAAAGTGAACATTTAGCCGATAGTCTTTGCTGATGCAGCAACAGGTGTGAAAAGAAAACAGGACGGCTGATACTTAAATGCTATCACAAATATTTCAGGAGGGTTTCAATGCCAGGCTGATCAAAAGAATCACATTCTCAGCTAAATTTTAAAGCAAAAGAGTTTCACCTTGTGCTGATTTAGCATGTTTACCGATGGGATATTCATTTTACAGGGACGACCATCTGAGGCAAGGATGGTAAGTTCTTCACTAAACACACACTGGAATGTTATGTGAGCCGCACGCACCCACTTACCAAAAATGTTTGTGTGGCAGCGTGACATGTTCATGGCCAAAAACGAATTTAAATGTCAGCGTGTGGCTTGAACTGGCTGTTTTTGGTTCACAGAGTCGTGTCCAAACCTCTCATAAAGGCCTCATTCACAAAGTGCCAGCCAGAGAGCAATGGTCCTGCCTGTGGCCTCCTAGATTGAGACCAGATGCTGCAGATTCTTCCCTCTGCAGCACATCGGCCCAACGCGGACCTCTATCTCTTCTATCACTTCCTGTTCCTGGACTAATATTTGCATTTCACCTTTCTTGGGTTAAACAATCATTGTAAAGCGATCCAGACACTGCATGAAAACAAGATTTATGTGAGCAATTAAAATGTTGCAACTTGTTAAGGTTTAAAGTCCAACAGGCCCTTTTCACAGCAGCCATTTCGGTACTGTATGTCATTGCAGGGTAAACACAGGTGTAATAAATAACATAATTATGGTCCTGTTCCTTTTAGGTTGGCCAGGGACCTGGTACTGTGCATGCTGGCTCAATGGAACAGCTGTGATACACTAAAATAATTCATTTTATCACCTGTGTTTGCCCTGCAATTACATGTCTAAATGGCTGCTGTGAAAAGGGCCTGTAGCTGGAACAAAAGGCTAATACTAATGCCTTGATGAGTTGCTCCACTCGTGAAACTCACCGTTCGCTAAGCCACGCTCCTCTTTCGCTATACTCCTGTCAAACTTTCCATTCTTGCACGTCACGTATAGGCTTCATTTTACAGTGACGAGCAGATTTAAAGCCGTTTCTCACCAGTGAGATGCGAAAATGCAGTGCGGGAATGTGGAACATTCAAATGCCTGTCCGCCTCGGTAATTATTATGCGGAATGACGGCGATCAGTTGGAACAAAGGATTTCATTCCGCTGAAATCGAGGTCCATCCAAATATTTTTTCTCCGCATGAATTAAATATAATATTGAAGGATTTAACTCACCTGCAACAAATGTTTGTGAAATTGGCACGAAATTGAATGTATTGATTCGTGTACATAGACATAGATGTTCAGCATGAAATCAATTCATAACTAATCCACGTAATTGTGAACCAAGAAGTATAAAGAGCAGCGAACGCTGCGTAGGGAGGAGATTGCGGTGGTTGTGTGGGTCATAAAACACAGGACTTTCACCCAGGAGACTAATATTCGTGTCCTGTTTGAACCCACAAGCCAAGGTTGATTTATTTGTCACGTAATTTCCATACTTAAGTCGCAGCATTTCCGGTATTATTGTAACCCAAACCACGATCTTTTCCTTAAGCTAACTAAGCAGCGTTTGTCACATAACTTCAGTACTTAAGTTACACCACTTCTGGTGTTATTTAAACCCAAACCGTGATCTTTTCCTAAACCTAACTAAGTAGTTTTGTTGCCTAAACTTCACCAACTCGATCTATTCCTAAGCTTAACGCTCGAAAAATACGTTGTTGAAAGTAACGCAGGCCTGTGGTCATAGATCATTAAGTGTTGCAGTGCATATATTTGTGCATGACAGCTGATGTAAGTAGGAAAAGGCCCTTTTCACAGCAGCCATTTTCACATGTCATTGCAGGGTAAAAACAGGTGTAATTTATAACATTAATTATGGCCCTGTTCCATTACGTTGGCCATACGTTGGCAGGGTAATTAATTTGATCAATAACACCTGTTCACCCTGCTATGACATGTCAAAATGGCTGCTGGGAAAAGGGCGTATTTGTCAAATGTATGATGCTATACATTGGGTGAATTATGAAGGCCAGTTTGTGTAGAAACTCACATGACAAATAGCTGCAGTCCCCTGTGACGTGAAGTCATTGTTTGTCCATATCTGGCTCAGAATCCCCGCTGGCACAAAATAATACAATAACACCACTGAAAGATACTATCTCTCCTTGTTTCTATCGCTCTCCTTGAAATGTCAAAAACTGTTTGATTTACAGTCATTCTCATTTCTATAGCATTCATCCAATCACCTGCTGCCACTTCCTCTTGACCTCCAAATATAATGCGCCCTCCTCAGGGGAGTGCTCTTTTACTTGAGCACCGTGGTTCACACAACAATTCGGGACACTTCCTGAATGTCCTATAATTTTATTTAAAGAAAACCAAGAGCTAAACTTCCTTACCAACATGGAGGAGCGTAAAGACAGAAAAGCCTGACTCTGCAGTCGCTGTGTTAGCCTCTGTTGAGCAGTTTTTAAAGTAGCTCAGAGCTCAAATACTCACTGACTGAGTGCTTGCTGTTCCGGTTTAGGATGCTTTTGCAAACAAGGTTGTCAGCAGCTGCAGGGACTTACTCATGATGTTTTAAGTTTTTGAACCTTGCAGCGCAGATGTGAATAACAAAATGGAGCAGCGTTGTATGCTTGACGATGAAAATAAACGGTACAGTACATCACCGCCCTTGTATGTATAGGATAGATAATTGCATTCCATCCACTGATAATATCTCCTATTTGTTTCCTTTTGGCAGCTACTGCTGTCTCTGCACTTCACACAGATACCCTTTAAACTCTGGTCCCTTCAGCCCGTTAGCACAGCAACAGTATATAGTGTGTATCAGAATATATACTCTTGCCTCACTAAAGGCAATTTTTGACCTAGATAAAGAAGATTAAAAAACATTTAACAAATGTGTTCTTATAAGTGAATAAGGTTAAAATATCTAATCGCGATTAATCGCATGATTGTCCATAGTTAATGGCGATTAATCGCAAATTAATCATTTTTTATCTGTTCAAAATGTACCATAAGGGAAGTATTAAAGTATTTAATACTTCTATCAACATGGGAGTGGTCAAATATGCTTGCGTTATGCAAAGTATGTATATATTTATTAGAACACAAAACAATGATAAATACTGTTCAGAAACCCTCACAGGCACTGCATTTGTGAGCATAAAAAATATGCTCATATCATAACATGGCAAACTGCAGCCCAACAGGCAACAACAGCTGTCAGTGTGTCAGTGTGCTGACTTGACTATGACTTGCCCCAGACTGTATGATTTGTGTCCTTGCTCTGTCGACATCGCCGGGTCGTCTGTGCATGCTTTTAGTGCATGTTCGTGCATGTGAGCGTGCCCCTGCTCTGCACTGCGCTCATACGGCGGTTACAGCTGATAATGACGTCCCAACCAATGGCGCTGTTGCAGAAGTGTAGCACCCACACTCCAGTTCCCCCCCAGGTTAACACTGTTATCTCTGTCAGCACTTTTGCTATTGTTTGCACCGTTAGCTGCAAGCCTCCGGCTCGCTGTCTCTCGTTGTCATTAAGAGGCAATAGAAATGCTCCCTATCCTGTATTTAGCACCTTTAAGTGATCACCAACTATTTAACATTCATCCTGAGGGGAACATGAATGTCTGAACCAAATTGTATGACAATTCATCCAATATTTGTTGAGACATTTCACTAAAAAATGAAAATGTCAACATGCTGGTGGCAATCAGGGGTCACAAAGTCATGAGGATTCATCCTCTGGGGACCATGAATGTACAAAATGTCATGGCAATGCATAGTTTTTATATTTAGTTGTATAGACCAGTTGAGATATTGCAGTCTGGACCAAAGTGGTGGACCGACGTTGCAATCCATAGAGCCACACCACTAGCTAATAACATGATATCCCTTTAAATATCCAATTTGTATATCCACTAGTGACTCTTTTGAGACAATCAGGTGTAATTTAGCTTTCCGGATGTTGGTCAAATTGGCTCCCCCAGTTAAAACACATGTTTAGTGTATTTTCAGCAGAAAATGTGGACCTTCAGTGAACTCAATCTGAAAAATACGTGTCGTGGTACTAGCTGCTTCCAGTCCCAAAGGAGAATCGGATGTAGCCTCCAGATGTTTTGGTATCCATTGACAAATAAGCACATCCACTCATATACACCAACTGGCAAAGAGGCTATCAGGGTGTGAATGAGCTCATTCGCTCGATGAGGTAATGGTTACTGTCACCATCATGATCGTTTATTGATCAAGCAAATGGCTTTCGGACAGGATTGTCATGATTACGCTAAGATGGGAAGAAAAAGAGCTGAGTCAAGTATGAGAAAACAATTTTCAGGTAATGATTTTAAACACCAGGGTGTTTTCCTATCTACAGGCCTTTCTCTAGAAACCAGGCAGAGAGAAGTCTGAAAGACTGTAATGTGTGTGGGGGGGAAATAACACAATCAACAAACCACTAAATCACAGTCCTGCTTGGAGCATAAACATGACTTCACTTGAAGAACACACTCCAGACTCAGGGGTTGTGAAAGGGAGATTTCTATCCATCGAGGTCTTCACACAGTGGAATCTAAACAAAGTCAAATGCTGAGCTTTTTCCTGCAGGATTAAGCCCAACCAGAAGCCTGAAATATGGATTTATTTTGCATTCTTCAGTCGTACCAGTCCGGGTTTTTTAGCCAGACATCTCCGTCATGATTCTAAATTGAGAAAGCCAGTGCTCCCTCGTGGCCTTTTCATACAGACATAAGAAATAGAACAATAACCATGAGAAAGAGCTGCACATTCTCAAGTGGTATAACCTCGTTGTATGACGCCAGGGGAAGCAGATAACAGAGCAAAAGAGCGGGCTACTCACAATGGTCATTATGTGAGGACGACCACTTCAGATACACACTGAATAGTCCGTACTGCCAGCTCACTCCAGCGCAATAACTCAGAGTTAATAACAGGACTTCAAGTGGGAGCCTCGCTCACAGATATGAAGAGATAAACAAGGGAGGGTCTGAGTTGTCACTCAACTCCTCTTTTGTGTACTATGGAGCATGATGAGGGATAGCCTACATGCTCCAGAGCCTCAAGCCAAGGATCATAGCGAGGTTGGACGTGTGTCAAGAAAGAATATTTTTGAGGGGGAAAATGAAGGGAACGCTGAATAAGACATTTTCAGGTGACCAGAGCATTACAATTAACTTTCATGAAGTGAAAACACACTGTGAAAGGGTTAAAGTTCTGAAACGAAAACACGGACAACTACCTGTCAATCACAACGTAGCCACGCCCTAAAGCATACCCTGCTTTATCGTCTATTTGACTCTAAATGGGACCGTAATTTACTAAATCAACATCATGCTGTATTGAAGGAGACTTGAAACTAGCAATTGAGACTATAAACTCATGTTTACGATGTTTACTGAGGTAATAAATCAAGTGAGAAGTAGGCTCATTTTCTCACAGACTTCTATACAGTCAGACTTCTTTTTGCAACTAGAGGAGTCGCCCCCTGCTGGCTATTAGAAAGAATGCAAGTTAGAGGCACTTCCGCATTGGCTTCACTTCTCAGTCCAAGAGGTTGCCCACTGCCTACCTCTTGTATGAAAAATACCTGAAAATCGCGAGTGGTAAATCAGCAAACCATTATCATTGTATACTACACATTTGCCTTAAGCGAACAGAAAGCGTGACAGGCGTACTGTAGGAGAAACTTAAAGAAAAGTAAATTCTCTGTTGGTTTATCAGTACAAGTGACTTCTTTCACATTACATGCCGTCATTTCATTCATTGATCATTTAGAAAATTCTGATTAGTGCAGCTTTAACTTACAAATGCATGCCATGTCGGTTTTAGTCCTAGAATGATGAAAAAATAAAATGACTCCTTCTAAGGTCAGAGGCTTTGCTGTGGTATCAATGGCTAAATGTCTCATTTTTCTGCATTTGAGGGAAGGAAAAGGTCAAATAAACAAGGCATAGATATGCTTTTTTGAGGCACCTGAGCTCAGTGTGAGGTGCTTAAGAATACATATTGTATGTAATACATTAACGTTGTTAAGAATATGATTACCGAAACCCAACAAGACTAGTTGTACAGCTCACACGTTACAGTGTTGATTACAGAGGTTTAACTTCATTCTGCCGTGATAATCTTCTCTCTCGCTGTCTTGAACTTACTGTGCGACTGTGTGAGTCGCTGCTGTATTTCTCCTTTTGTGGTCAGGCTTCAGACCCCCTGTTAATCCACACAGCTGTGAAGCCTCACTGAAGAAAGCCTCCTCTGCTCCGTGAACACATTAAATCTGTCATGAAGTGAAGGACAAAGGGCTCTGCATCTAATGAAGTCAGACTCTTGTAGTCTGAAGGAATGAGGAAAGAAGAATTACTGGATCTTGGTGTCTCGTATTTCCTGTTCTGTCCTTTTTAGAAGGACATCGCACTGTAATAGTTTGAGTTAGATCTGGATCAGGAATGACAGGATGATTACAAGTAATTAGGGGCCGCAAACCATCCGTACGTCCTGTGCTTTGTTTAATTACAGAAGTCTAACACAGTCTATCATACCTGGAGGCCAAATGAGCCCTGACCTTCTCTCTCCAACATGTATGTAAAAAACAGAACAAACACCAGCGCCATGAGTGCAACATTTGGAGAGAGCTTGGGAAATTTTAACAATGCGGAGTTGGTATGCAGATAAGCAACCAAAGTAGACTAACCATAGCCTCATATGGTGGAGTGTCCATAGTTAATCGTGATTAATCGCAAATTATCATTTTTTTTCTGTTCAAAATGTACCTTAAAGGGAGATTTTTCAAGTATTTAACACTCTTATCAACATGGGAGTGGGCAAATATGCTGCTTTATGCAAATGTATGTATATATTTATTCTTGGAAATCAATTAACAACACAAAACAATGACAAATATTGTCCAGAAACCCTCACAGGTACTGCATTTAGCATGAAAAACATACTCAAATCATGACATGGTAAACTGCAGCCCAACAGGCAACAACAGCTGTCAGTGTGTCAGTGTGCTGATTTGACTATGACTTGCCCCAAACTGCATGTGATTATCATAAAGTGGGCATGTCTGTAAAAGGGAGACTCGTGGGTACCCATAGAACCCATTTTCATTCACATATCTTGAGGTCAGAGGTCAAGGGACCCCTTTGAAAATGGCCATGCCAGTTTTTCCTTGCCAAAATTTAGCACAAGTTTGGAGTGTTATTTAACCAAGCTAGTATGGCATGGTTGGTACCAGTGGATATGTTTTCTAGTATATGATACCAGTATCTTCATTCCAGACTTAAAACTGAGCCCGCTACAATCTAAAAATCGCAAGTTGTGTTAATGCGTTAAAGAAATTAGTGGCGTTAAAACAAACAAATTTGCGTTAACGCGTTATCGTCCTACTTTCAATGTAGAATAATCAAATAATTGCAATGGGAAATTATGAATATGAGGTGTGCTAACTGAGGTATGAGGTGTGCTTTAACTGCCAGCTCATGTGGCACCATCACCCAAGTCATTTGGGTGGAGATTTGTCCAGTGTAAGACTTAGCAACAGTGGGTACATACAGTTTTCTAACCAATGTTTGCTTATGTTGTTGTACTTTTCCATTTGGCTTTTAAATGTAGATGCTACTAAATACCCATATTTATTAGTTCTTTTGAATTAAAATATTGAATCACTGACCATAAACTCAGTTTCCTATTCATTATGTTGGATTAGTGGGTTTTCGCTGTGGGGACATAATCCTACATGGCAACACACTGTCCTTGAGTTGATATTTAATTTGTATTTGAAGTGGGTTTGCTTGTTGATAGGTTTATGAATAAATGAATGTCCATATAATTGATTGCCTTCCTCCCATAATTGATGGCAATGTACTCCAGCTCTGTTGTATTGTCATACTGAATGGACAATATTTGTTTTAAGATCTTATCAGGATCTGAAGAATTCTCAAGCTTATCTCTCAACCTTGTGACAACAACTACACAATAATCATGACAGTAGATCTCTATGTGAGGCTTTTCTTCTGCTACAGTATTAAACCCAAAGTTATATATATTTATGTATTATATATACACTCACCGGCCACTTTATTAGGTACACCGGTTCAATTGATTGTTAACACAAATAGCTAATCAGCCGATCACATGGCAGCAACTCAATGCATTTAGGCATCTAGACGTGGTGAAGACGACTTGCTGAAGTTCAAACCGAGCATCAGAATGGGGAAGAAAGGGGATTTAAGTGACTTTGAACGTGGCATGGTTGTTGGTGCCAGACGGGCTGGTCTGAGTATTTAAAAAACTGCTGATATACTGGGATTTTCACGCACAACCATCTCTAGGGTTTACAGAGAATGGTCCGAAAAAGAGAAAATATCCAGTGAGCGGCAGTTGTGTGGACGGAAATGCCTTGTTGTGATGTCAGAGGTCAGAGGATAATGGGCAGAGTGGTTCAAGATGATAGAAAGGCAACAGTAACTCAAATAACCACTAGTTACAACCAAGGTATGCAGAATACCATCTCTGAACGCACAACACGTCCAACCTTGAAGCAGATGGGCTACAGCAGCAGAAGACCACCCGGTACTAGCAAGGTGTACCTAATAAAGTGGCCGGTGAGTGTCTATCTTTAGTCTGATCTTAATAGTTTTCTCTCCTGTGTTTATGACTTAAGAACAGGTGAAAACAAGTTTTGCCAGGATAAATCATTCAAAGTTCGTTAAAATATCTGTGAAACAGGTGAAAAAAGTTTTGCCAGGGGAATTTCTTTTTTGTGAGGATCACACATTTTTACTTGCTAACACACAATACTATGTTTAGAGTGCATGGAGAAACTAAAATTCACCTACAAAAACAAACACTTAGAAAAATGATCCTGCCAATTCAACTGCCAAAACTTCTTTTTCCACCCACCTGTTTTCACAGATAAAAATATATTTATTTATCCTGTTCTTAAAGGAACAGTGTGTGACATTTTGGGGGATCTATTAGCAGAAAAGGAATATAATATTAGTTCATTTATGTTTTCATTAGTGTATAATCACCTGAAACTAAGAATTGTTGTGTTATCGTTGGCTTAGATTGAGTCCTTCATATCTACACAGGGAGCGGGTTCAGGGAGTTCGCCATGTTGCTCTGCTATGTTTGTGCAGTAGCCCAGAACGGACAAACCAAACACTGGCTCTAGAGAGAGCCTTTAGAGTTTTTACATTACCTGAAGGCCACCGTAGTTCTCTGACACGCATGTGCAATCTGCAACCACACCACATAACGACATCCTACACGCTGTACAAAAATCATTTAGATCAGACTTTTAATGGAAAATGGATCACAAGAATGTTTTTTCTCTCTTGCCTCTCATGGCTTCCGTACAAATTCAAAAGTGTTAGTCATAAAAGTTTAATGAGCCACTGCATTTAACTTTGAGCAACTTTCACTGATGCTAAGCAACAGTTATAAGAACAGAGAATGGGTGTGATAGATGTTTGTGTCATTTTACAGCCGCAAAAAATATAAACAACCCCGAAATATACTCTCAATTGCAACATCACCACTTGGGTTGTTATTTTTACCTCCCTCTATGTTTAAAATTGAACAGTCCTGTTCAAAGTCACATCTATGGCATTCGCTACGTCTCTCATTGCGACGTAGAAAGGATCCATTACGGAGCCATTAGTTTACGTAATTTGTTATTCCCAGCAATCCTCACAATCTCGCCTCTGTTCAGCCCTTCCGCTCTGAGAGGAGAGACTGCAGGTCAGGCAAGGATAACAGGCGTGCTAAACACAGCACATGCTGAAAATATTGTGTCTAAACTAGTCATTAAATAAAAAAACAAAGAAGCTTATTTTAATTCTGTGTCTACCATATTACTTTGTTTACCATATTACATCCCAGGAACAATCAAAGTTGCCCCAAAATTCCTTTTGTGATTAAAATTAAAGTTGTTTAAGGAAAGCACTGATTATATCCTCCGTTCCAATCTGAAGGTTAGCTGAGGTGTCGGGAGCGGATAACATGTTATTTCCTTAAGAGGGCTAACTGCTCGCAGGTCTTTGAAGGGGGCTGGAGGGAGCCGCAGTGCGGGAAGGGGAGTTGAGAAACCCCGAGAACATGACTCACTACTCTCACTGACAAAACACACAAACATGTGGAAGCTGGAATCACATCTAAATAAAGTTAGATCAAACAACGCTCAGTCAGACGTGATGGAAGATGGTGTGGAATTTGGCATTGAAAGAAAACAATTTCAAACTCAAAAGTGTCCAGCGGGATGACTAAACAGTCTAGCGCAATCCAGAATGATTAAACTACACATTAATTGATCAGGTACATGTGAGTCAAAGAGTGGAAAGCATGTGTTGCTCCAACAGATTTGCTGTGGTTAGACTGTGTTGCGATCAAAGAATTAAAACTCGGACAGACACTCAACAGTTTTCGGGGGTTACGGCATTACATAATACAACACTTACCAATGTCAATGAATACTGCCAGTATGCTTTTCTTTTGGAACTGTTTAACCAGCCTCCATCTTATTTCCAACACCTGGCCTTTCATTTGGCATAGGAACACCTCAATAATTGGACCCACGGAGCACATGCTTGGCCCCATTTAAAACAAACACCTTTTTCTCTAACCGCGGGCATCGGTGACCTTAAAAATGCAATCCAAAAAGTTTGTGTGTGAAATTAAATATGCAGTAAAAGAAATGAAGCCTGTGAGGCGAGGAAAGGAACGCAGCAGGGAATTTATTTCTTTTTTCTTTCAAACAGAAGAGGACAAACACTTACAGTGAGCACATTCACTAGACATTGTTTTGGGTTGAAATGCACTTTGAATTAACATTATAATAATACCCTTTCAGGGAAGAATATACACAGGATAAACCATTCAGAGAACAGGGACTGGAAATAAATTTAAAGTCATATTTATATATATATATAAATATATATAAATATATATACATCCGCAGAGCTTTTAGAAAGAAAAAATACATAAATAAAAATAAAAAATATATAAATATATACATATATATATACATTTGCAGAGCTTTTAGAAAGGTGCCAAATAATTGCTAATTCCTAAAAAAAATTGTGATTGTGAATTAATCATTTAAAAATGTTGGCGGATCCAAAATGAATGTTTTGTTTATGTCTGTGGAAGATATCTGAGGTTGGCATCACGTGGTATCTATGGGTCGTCAGGTAGTGTCGGAAAAAACAGATAAATGGCTGAGATTGACGGTCAGTGTCTGGCAACAACTTGTTGTGAAGTGAATGCAATGAAACGGGGGAGCGAGAATGCAACATCTAGTGGCTGAATGTTATCAATAGCACCTTTAAGATATCATAGTATTTGTGTAGAGATGAGCTCATCAACCCTATTGCTGCTAAAATATTTTTTTTTTTGGCTCACTGGATTAAAGGCGTTGATGAAATACTGTGAATAAAATCTCAACTAAGTGTGAATGATGTTATGCTGACTGACTCCTAATCACAGAAAAGTGGGTTCTCATAAAGAAGGATAAACAGGAAAGCAGCGGAGGAGGACGCACGACTGAGCAAGTATTCAAACATATCGGGACCCAGGCTTTCCCAGAATAAGAAGTCAGCAGGGCGATTTGTTGTTTTTCAGATATAATCGGACCATGTTTGGTGTCTGGGTACATATTCACTGTACCGAATGATCCCCTGGCCTCTACTTATACAAAGACATAAAGGAATAGGGCTGGTATATGTGGAGCTGGATGAAATCAGAGGGAATGCGAAGCAGGTGGGTGATTGGTAAGACCGGGCAGAGCTGAGTAAGGAAGTGTGAACAGGTGTGTAGATGGGTGTGGCAGTCAGGTGATGGGGAAAGCAAACAAAGAGACAGCATTGTTCTTCTATTGCAGTGCAGTTAGTCCTTGTAGTATAATAAGGAACCATGTAAGATCATCACAAGCAAGACAGATGTTAGATTTATGCTTTATTGTTTGTATTTTCAATCGAAATAATGTTTTACTTTTGATGTTACAAGAGAAAAGGCTTTTAGGAAACTTAAAACCATCCAGTGCATTCAGCGAATGTAACACTACCTTGGATGTACGTGTTGGGCTGGCTGCTTCCAAGATGTTCAACAGAGCATGATGGTATCATCTATGTACCCAGAGTCCTATGTTCCACACTCAATATCCTCATAATATGACACATTAAGGAGACCTTTCAATGGGTGTTATGTTCTCAGCAATGCTTTTTTTCCCCACGTCAAATGTTCAACGTATGTTTCCCTGCGTCAGTTATATTAAAATCACCCACCTATAGCTTATAGAGTGGTGCAGGGATGACGTATTTTTGTAGGCCAACCTCAAAATATTTTTTATCTACAAAAAGGGGGCCCTGCAGAAGAGTTTTGGGAATCACTGCTTTAGTGTGTTATATAGCTTTTATGCATGCAAGGTCTGCAAAGTTACAGAAGTCCACACCAAAGGGAGATCCTCTCCACCACAGAAACGCTGCTCCTGAACTGCCTGAAACGCCTTGATTGAAGTGTCGCCTTTTCTTCCGTAACGTGGTGATGTCACCAAGTAGCGCTTTTACAAAGCTAGTTAGAGCGGAGCTGGAGTGGAGTCTAAAGAGTTTGGTTCAGTTGACCAATTATAACAGTGGGCCAGCGAGCTAGAGCCGCTACGTTAGCCTACACACTGATATAGGCTGGTTTAGCATCCTGGACCGGCGACCACACAGTGGAGGAATACAACACAGTATATGTGCTCATCGTGAACATATATACATATTTTTTTTTATCTTATGCCCTTGTTTCTGAAATTTTCTACAAAGCTTGACTCAGCTATCTTTTTGTAAGGAAGATCAGTAGTTGCTTGTTAGTAGTCTAATTTCTAACCATTTCTTGGTTCTATGATTTTAGCCATACAATAACCATTACAATATTAATCATGCATTTTTCTTAGTAGTTAGAGGCCAACAAGAAAATTCACACCACAAAGTTCATAAGTGAACCAAACTGAGTGTTTCAAGAGAGTATCACTTATATCATTATGCACTCTATTTGTCAGAAATTGATGAGCAGATTATTTCGTTTCCTCCTTGCAGCCGGGTGCCTATTAACATTTCACCGTATTTGCTTTTTCATCTGTGAAGTGGTTCCGGGAGCGCTCCTCTTCTTAATGCATCCCCAGACTTCTGAGAGCATCGGCACAGATCAATATTGGCTCGCAGAGCTGAAAGCTTGTTGTTAGATACAGGTCTGTAAATAACACGGAAATGACTTTCATCCCACACATTTCGCCCACATTGTCGAAGCTGGACGGGCTCCAGTTTATCAGTGTAAAATGGCTCTCATACTGTCTGATAAAGCATTTGCTCCGCCGACTGTTTTGCAGAAAATAACGGCCTGTGTATAACAGACTTCCAGTAAGGTATGAAGAATAGCAGATGAGATGTGTACACTGTAAACAATTGCTGTTAATTTACAGCAGGATTTCAACAGTATTAACCTGTTATTGCTAAAATAAAAACAGTGCTTTACTGTTAATACAAAAGAAAACCTGTTAAATTACGCTCATAGGCCGTTTTTTAACTGAACTATAATGCATTGTTAAAAAACATCACTTTACTGCTGATCAACTGTCTAAAGTATCATCAGTAACAGTTTCATTGCAGTATTGTTTTAATTCTGGGACCTGATCTGCTCATGTGAGGCTTGTACATTGTACATGACTGTAAAATCAGTGAATTAGCGTTACTGTTCTTCACTCACATGTTGTTATGGTTTGCATTCTGTGCTTGCAGCCAGCTAGAGACAGACATTTTGGGAAAAGTGTCAACAAGTCTATTATAGCCTTTTTCCTAACAAGTGCCTTTAATTGTATTTAGTGTGACTATTCCTATGTCTGTAACCTGCTAAACCTAAATAGTGCATTAAAACAAATCAGTAAGATAATGTAAAAGAAAGGTGAAAAACAGCTATATAATGTATCTTTAAACAGTAAATTAACTGTAAAATACTGTGAATTTAATAAAAAAAAGTAACAGTAACATGAAGACCCTGCTGCCAGTTCTTTGCTGTTATTTTACTGGGAAATTCTTAACGGTGCACGAACCTTCCAGAGAATTTCTCTATTTTTAGGCGATGAGGATGGGACTTATCCCACTGATAGTATCAGTATCTCTTTTTATGGACAAGTAATAATTAGATTACTTAGAAGTGTGTGTGTTTCTAAATAACTATGGAGGCCTGTCAGTAATAAGATCCACTACCTCAATACCTCATCATTATTGAACCAGTGCTGCAGCAGTTCTGGCTTGACATTTTGACCTTTAATTAAAGCGTCCAGTAAGCATTATTTATAAATGTCAGAGCCCAGTGCTAATGATCCCTACGGTTTGTATGATTTGAGTTTAAAATGCTGCCCTTTTGTTATAATAGATCTTATATTAAATATCATGTGTTAATCAGCTGAGCAGACAAACTGTCACAATAACACAGACGAAACAATAAAACCTAACAACAACGTGAGCGAAACCCAGCTGGGCAAAGAGGCATCCGAGGACATAATGACTGAAAATTTCCAATCCTGAATCCAGAAAGTGGTCTGGTGCTTGAAACTGAGCTATCATTGACGGGACATCTCCATCTGACAATCCATGGGAGCAAAGAAGGCCACATGGTGATTCAGAGTTACGAGAAAGCCGCGCAACTCTTAATGCTCTCTGTGGAACAAGTGACATTAACGGAGCCATTAAAAAGCAGGCGATGACATGCTAATGTGTTTCCTCGTCATCCTGCTCCAGGGATCACAGACTTTGGATCTTTATGGGCTGCGGTCAATCAGCATTCACCTCTCCAGATGGTAGTTATTACCTCAGCAACCTGGCAGAGACCCGCTGAGCTTAACTAAAGGGGAACATCATTCCTCGATGTGCCGGCTATAACCTAATTGGTGACACAGGCAAGATGTGACAGTGCTGTGGTGATGTTGATGATTCCAGGAGAGTTGCATCGAAAAACATGTTCCCATTATTACTGCCTGGTGACTGCACTTTTGTTTTAATAAGTTCATTTTAAAGGAAAATTTGTAGTGTAGGCCTCAACCAACAAGATATGAAAATTGCCTGCCAGGTGGTCTGAGCAGACGGAAATTCACATTTACATAAACTATTGACAACATTTAGGGCATGTATGCCTCCACAATTAGTTGTCATGTGCACTTTGCTCTACTGGCTGTGCAGCCATGCTGAGTGCTGAAGAAAAATACAGCCCAGTTACACAGCAGATTGTGAAATAGTAACTAAATTGAATGTCTTGATTCGTGTACATAGGCACGAATTAAAAAATTGTTTCATGATGGTCAGCACGAAATCAATTTGTTTGTAATCAGCGTAGTGGAGAAGTGCTTTTAACACCATCCAACCTGTACTCCTGAGAGACAAACTACGAACAATGCAGGTGGATGCTTCACTGGTGACCTGGGTTACTGATTACCTGACTGGCAGACCACAGTATGTGAGGCTGCAGGGCTGGGTGTCAGATACGGTGGTCAGTAATACGGGGGCCCCCCAGGGGACTGTCCTGGCCCCCTTCTTGTTCACTCTCTATACATCCGACTTTAGATACAACTCAGAAATTTGCGGGTGACTCTGAAATTGTCGGAAGTGTTAGAGGGGGGCAGGAGGAAGAGTACAGAGGACTAATCAGTGACTTTGTGGTGTGGTGCAACCAAAACCACATGCAGCTAAATGTGGAAAATACAAAGGAGATGGTGGTGGATTCTAAGAGGACTAAGACACCAATCACCCCTGTTTCCATCAGGGGGGGAAAGGGTGGAACTGGTGCAGTCCTATAAGTACCTAGGAGTGTCCCTGGACAGCAAGCTGGACTGGAGTGTGAACACTGAGGCAATATACAAGAAGGGCCAGAGCCAACTCCATTTCCTCTGGAGGCTCAGGTCCTTCGGTTTATTCAGGACAATGCCGAGTGTGTTCCATCAGTCAGTGATGGGAAGTGTCCTCTTCTCTGCTATTGTATGCCGGGGCAGCGGCATTAAAGCCACAGATGCTGGCAGAATAGACAAGCTGTTTGGAGCCAACCTGGACCCAAGAGAGTGCTGGCTAAGTTGCTGGCTATTATGGACAACACCACCCACCCACTTCACCACACTTTGTCCAGACAGAGGAGCACATTCAGCAAAAGACTTATCCTACCTACATTTCCTTCGGGATCAATAAAGCATCTATCTGTCTCTCTACCTCGGTGTACTACGGAGCGGCACAGAAGGTCCTTTCTATCCACTGCCGTCAGACCGTACAACTCATCTCTGGACTAACTGGACAACACCTCCCTTCACACACACACACACACACACACACACACACACTGTTACTCATCCATTCACCAGTGCAGTCAGACATGCATCACAATTGGACATTAGTACTGGCACTTGCCAACCAGCTTTTAATAGTATTTATTGCTAATGCCTATTTACTCTTATTCTATTCTTATTCTTGTTGTATGCTTGATCTATCATTTGCTGCTGTAACTCAGAAATTTCCCCTCGGGGATTAATAACGTACCTACCTACCTACCTAAGTGGTTTTATTTTGAAAAGACTGGAGCGGAAAGTGACACGTGTGTCACGTTGCTGGACTGAAAAAGCACGAAAAATACGTCGTTGAAAGTTGTGCTGAGCGTCACGAAAAAAAGGGAAATTTGTGTCTATGTACACGAATCAAATTGATTCAATTTTGTGACTATTTCATGAATTGCCGTGAGACTGTGGTGAAAAATCTGATGCTCTGCAGTCAAAGATTTTCAAGATGTGTTAGAACTTACAGTATATGTCTCATATAGTATATGTCTAGGTTTCATATGTCAGTCCCTTATTTCAGTCATGCGGTCCATTTCCTTCCAGCTATGCTTGTTTATTCTGTTAATCCTCTGAAACAGAATTCAGCGGAAGTTCACTGTCAAATGTTTAGATAATTTCTTATGGTACAAATTCATTTCCGCAAAATACATCTCCAGGGAGCCTACACAACAAAATCAAGGCACCTGCACCCGGAGACTCGTCCCTTACTGCACTCTGTTCTGTTTACATGAGAATCTGGACAAACGGAGGAAGCTGAGTGCGTAAATTTAGGGCTGTTTTCTCGGTCAAGTCTGTTTAATACTCCAAAATATCTACTATAAACACATCTAGTCCCAAGGGGACGTCAAAGACAAACATTTCACAGTAGCGTGTTTCTCTGTGAGCAAAAGCGGTGTTTTCAGCAGCAGTCACGGATGCGGCATGGTGACAGAATAAACAGCGCCAAACACAGACAGATAGAGAGGAGACTGTATGATATAAACTTGTAGATAAGAAATAACAGCTCACAGCCTGGTTATGACTGAGGTGTTCTTTCTTCAGTGGTTTTAGAAGAAGACTTACTTGCTTTGTGTACATATAAACAGGGATATTACAAGAAGTGGTGATGTAAATGGGACCTTGAATGTGGGAGAAAGTGGCCTCAGGGAGCTATCAGTCTTCAGCCGGTCCGGTTGGACGGGCAGAGAAGCTGAGGGTTACATCTCGATGGATGCTGGCCAGCCCACTTACATAGCCCGGGATGATGAATGGTATCCTGGAGGCGTCATGTTCATGTGCCAGACTGTTAAGTCTTTTCTGCTCAGTGTCTCACTGTCCTGTGAGTCTGTAAATTGAAAAGATGACAGATCAGGTCATAGCATGGGGCTAAAAAGACTAAAAATAGCTATCCTGTCTCTTCCCGAATTACGGTTTATCTGAAATAGCTTCACTCAGAGTGAGGCAGGCAGCTGGTGAACTCTTTGACCCCCCCTTGACCTGCTACCAGTAATACGTGCATCTCCATGATGATGATGATGACATTTTGGAAAATACAAAGTAAGTGAAACTCAGGGGATCACAATCAGGGAAAAGTTCATTGGGGACCATGTTTGGCATTTTTGATGTCTCCATCTTGGTTTTCTGCAACCAGAAGTGACCCGAGAGGATGGAGATAAGTACAACCAAATGCTGAATAAGACATTTTCAGGTGATCAGGTAAGGGATAATGTACAGCGAGCCGGTCATTGTTGTGAAAGAAACCCCGACATTGCCCTGAAGGGATTTCTTACACAACAATGACCCACTAGCTGTACATTATCCCGCTTATTGCACGGCTACTTACTTAAGAAATCAATAATTTGACACAAAACGGTCCGCAAGAGTCCAACATCAGAACTGGGCCCATAGCAAAGGTCTGCTATGGAGTTAAAGTTCTGAGACGAAAACACGGACAACTCCCAGACCGGACAACGCCATGTTAGCGACCCGCCAATCACAAGGTAGCCTCGACCCAAAGTATACTCTGCTTTATGGTCTATTTCACTGGTTCCTAACCTATTTTCCTTGAACCTTCCTTGAACTAGATTGCTGCTAGACCACCTTGTTAATACAGGTGCAGGCCTCCCTTTGTGTGCACCAAGCAGGAAAGCAAATTGTTTTTTTAGCGCAGTGAAAATGATGTTTTTGAAAGGCTAAACGCCAATAAATATGGATTGCAGGAGAATATTTCGTTAGTTAAAAAATTGTGTGAATTTTTGGAATGATTACATCTAACCTTTTTCAATCAATTTTGACTTTTGGACTTAACAACGCTCTGGGGTTATTGCAAATGTTTGGATAACATGAGTCAAAACTAAACCTACACAGCCACCACTGGAATCTAGTTCTACAAATTAAAGTATAATACTAATACTACTTTATCTGCAACTGTGCAAAATATCAGGTCCAAACAGAATACAACCTACTAAGTAGAAAAAAAATGTAACTTTTAAAATAGTTAATAATGTACAGACTTTTGTTTAAATTATCCAGTAACTGTGTTATTATGAATTTAGTTATACATGTGCAAATCTAATTTTGACAACCTCAGAGCAGACAAATCCTAATAATTTACTAAATCAACATCATGTTGTATTGAAGAAGACTCAAAACTAGCGATTGAAGCCATAACCCATAAATTCATGTTTACAATGTTACAATCAAGAGAATAAGGCCAATAAGTAATATTAAATCATTTAAAAACAATTTTCACCCATGGACAGTATGTTGGAGACATTTCAGTTACAGTTTTACTATTGTTATTTATTTGTCTGATGGTTTTTGAGAGAATAAATTTGGTTTATACAGTTTAAATCTTAAATATAGTATTAATCTGAACATAACCTTGCATCAACCTCTATATCACATTCCACATTCCCACACATGCACACAATAACCTGCTGGGCTTCAACGCATTAAACATGGGTGAATTTCTGTTGAACTATGTCCCAAAACAGCACACAGAGAGATGGAATAACTGAAGAAAAAAAACTGGAAATGTCTATTTCCTTTCCTCCATTAAGCCCACAATATCTTCCATGTAGACTAGAGCACCATCCATATGGTGCCCAAATGTTGAGACATTCATAAAACAAGTTTTCCTGGCACACAATCAACTCAAGCACTGTTTTTATATGTGGATTAAATAAGCCAAGAAAGGGGCACAGCCACAACATGTTCTCTTCATCATCACTTCATCAAAACCGTGTTAACATACCACCGAATTGAACCATGCAATACAAATGTTCTGTGTGAAGAAATGCACCATAACATACTAAATACTAAAACTACATTATTAGTGTAAGAATGAAAATTAGACACCAGTGAGCAGACAGTAAATATGATGGAGGTTGACCACATGTAAAAACTCCCTCCAACGTCTTTTGATATTACTTCCAAAATTTTTATGTATTTTACCCTGTTGTGTTTTTGGAAAGCAGTACACATATGTACATATACAGACTTTCTCCTTCTAGAGGCTCTGGATGGTGGAGCATGAAGTGTTACAGAATAATTTTAATGATCTACAGTTTTGGTGCAACATAATAGCCCAAAGGGTGTTTTATAGGCTTTTCCACCCAACCGAGAATAAAATGAGTGACGCAATGAATATCTTCAAGTTTTCTGCAATTAAAATGGTAAAACAAAATAAAGGTAGGCTTACTGTACTTCACCAAGACTTTAGCTGTGTCCAAAATCATTCACTTATTCACTACTCACCACAGTAGCCTATATAATATACACTTAGTAGTTACCTTGATAATGAGGAGGAAGGAAAAAAGTTAGAATGAATCCTCATCATCATATAGATCGTATAGATATAGGTCTATAAAATGCGACGTACACCATTGTGGGATTGTTAACAGTGAGTACCTTTTTTGTTTCATTATGGGAATTTATTAGGGCACTATATAGGGCACAAATTTGCATATTCAAATAAAATGGTGGATGGTAAATGCTAGAGGATCTGTGGGGCTGTAATTATAGACACAGTGGTGTTTTGAGACAAATACTGTCAGCACGTTCACAGTGACAAGTCTAACATGCTGATATTTAGCAGGTACAATGTTGAGCATGTTCACCATCTTTGTTTGGCGTGCTGGCATGCTAACATTTGCTAATTAGTAAAAAAAAAACAAAAAAAAAAAAACAGCTGAGGCTGATGGGAATAGTTTTGCATGTATTTGGTCATAAAAGTTATATAGAAGGTAACAATTCATCTTGAGGGGGACATTAATGTTTTGTACCAAAGCATCCAGTAGTTGTTAAGATATTTCAGTTTGGACCAAAGTGGATTCAATTCAATTCAATTCAATTTATTTTTATATAGCGTCAAATCACAACAGAAGTTATCTCAAGACGCTTTATATATAGAGCAGGTCTTAGACCGTACACCATAGTTTAGAGACCAAACAAGATCCACCAAGTGCGCTGTGGCCAGGAAAAACTCCCCGTTTAGTGGGAAGAAACCTGGAGCAGAACCGGGCTCTGGGTGGGCAGCCATCTGCCGAGACCGGCTGGTGGGAGGGAGAGAGAGAGAGAGAGAGAGAGAGAGAGAGAGAGAGAGAGAGAGAGAGAGAGAGAGAGAGAAGCAACCACAATAATAGCACAGCAGCTGTAATAACTAATATGTGGATGTGTCCTGGTTCTTCTTCCGTGACACCTACCTGCCTGGTGTGAGTGTGTTTTTATTATTTTTCTGCCTTTTAGTATGAGTGACTTGTGTTTGGTGTGTTTTGGTTTTGTCTGTCTGTTTGCTTGTCCACCCCCCCCATCTTGTCCTCTCTCTCCTCACTGCTCACCTGGACATAATCTGCAATCAGCACACCTGCCCACCAATCACGCCAGCTCCTCTTCACTTCATAAACCCTGCTCCAACAGCCACACTTCCAGCTCCTGCTTGTGGTCTTGCCAGTTTGTTTCCTGTTTGCTTGCTTGCCTGCTGCCTGCCTGTTTGTCTCAACTAGCTGCAGCTCTCCAGGAAAGATTTACCTGCTGCCTCGTAGCTCATCTGGCCCGCCGGTCAGCTCTCTTCCTGTCCACCTGCCAGCTCACATTCCCGGAACCCCCCTTTCCCCTCACTACCACCAACGCCAGCGTGCAATATGAAAAACTACTGTACTAAAACACTTACCTTTTCACCTACCTGTTGTCCAGCATCTGCAATTGGATCCAGCCACAGAAACCCTGACAGAATGAGTGGCAGACCGA
>CAKAOH010040765.1:85311-134622 GCA_916701665.1 Sebastiscus tertius | reverse complement strand
GCTCATGTCAGCAGCCGTAATTAGCAGCTTGGTCAGGTGTGATGAGTGGGACAGGAAGCGTGAAGACGAGGACAAAACAGAGGAACAGAGGAGAGTCTATGAGGAACAGAATCCACTTGACACATGGCGATGCGATATGAACTTCCCCGAAGTAGGAGAAAGTGAATGAGAACAGTGTGACTGGCAAGTTCATGGCTATGAAGGGAAGTAAGCTCACAGATACGTGCTGTTCTCAGTATGTCGCGTGTCAAGTCGCGTGGATGACGAGTCTGAAAGTTCAGACAATTCTTCAGCTGGCTGGCGGCGTGCCAAGTTAAATGTTGCCTTTGGAGAAAAGAACAAGGGGGGGAGCAGAGCAGGGGTGAAAACCGGGCTACACATCAACTTACAGCATGACACAAGTATTAACACATTGTGGATCTCACCCCCACTGAGCAGTACAGTACAACAGGACAGCTGAGTCTCCGGAGAGGGAAAACACACCCGTAACAGTATTCCATTCATTTATTTCAGCTCAGCATTTTGATGTAGAATGTTGTTTTTTTTTAATGGTTGGATACATATTTCAGCCCGTTCTCCTTCCCAGGGCGTCAAATACCAACGCTTTGTCACGGCCATCGGCGTTCACTACCGCCGCACAAGGCGCGCTTGAGCACCGGTATGAGACGCACCGACCTTTCCATTAACTACAATGTAAACCCATCTGCGGCAACAGCAAATGCTTCAAGAATGTGTGCCGGGAGTGACTGTGGTGACGTAGTTTAAAGAGTGAAAGAGAAACACCGGGCAGGTGGGAGGGGAGGTGGATGGGTCCAACAAACACAAGTCTTTCATCGAAGAGACCGCTTTTCATGTCCCGTGCGTCACGTTACAATCAGCTGTTTCGTTCGTGTCCCGTGTTCACAACGTTCAACGTCATTTTCACTGTACAAATATAGTAGTTTAAGAACCGACCATGTTGTTGTTTCCAAAATCTAACTGGTGGTTTTGTTGCCTAATCCTAAAGTGACGCTAATGGTAACTACAGTGTTTTTGATTTCAAAAATAAAGTGACGCCAAGGGGCGTGACATAGCGGCGGTATATGACGAGTTGGGATGAGAACGCGTTGCATATGATAAGCACAAACACAATAAGGACTTTTTGAAATATAAGAATGATGCCAAATGAGTTTGGATAAGAGTCAAACAACTCTAGAAGTATCATATATTGTTATTATTGTCAATTTCAACAAGTCATTTGAAAGAAGATTGATCAGATTAATCATCATCAAACTATTTTGATAATCGGTTAATTGTTTATGACAATTAGAAGAAAAAAAGGCCAAAGATTTGATAGTACCAGGTTGTCAAATGTGAGATTTGCTTCTTTTTTTTATAGTAAATTGAATAGTTTTACCTTGTGCTCTAGGATATTGTGATGTTTTATCGGCCAAACAATTAATTGAGAAAAGAAATCGGTAACAAAAGAGATTGTTAGTTGCGGCCCAATTTTAACCAAAAGTTGTAGTCATCCATACTAGTGTTGTCAAAAATATCAAAGTATCGATACATATCAATACTGAATATTTGAAACGGTTTCAATACTCATTTTCTGCAGTATTGATACACAGGTAGCAGCTGCACCACATCATTTAGAAAAATAAAAAATGTTATGTCTGCAATGTCAAATGGTTTCAAATATCGATATTTTTCAAGGTATTGTATCAAAGTTAGAAATTCCAGTATTGTAACACTAATATATTCTCTATTTGTTGATTTAAAAGAGACTTTTTGTGGTATATTCATGCTCCAAAATTGCACAGTTATCAAGTATTACTCTGACAAAAAGAAAATATCAAGACTTTCGGTTAGTTTAACATGCTTCTGATTGACCTCGGTGGAGCTCAACATTAGCCTGTATCTGTATCAGCGAGTCAAACAGGCAACACTGACACAAACTGCAGAGTGGAAATATTTCAGCTTGCAGCTGTTGCTGTGATGAATAGTTGGATATTAAATGTCTTCATATTCAAGCAAGTGTCACTTTACAAACTGCATTTTTAACCGACCATCTACTTGAGCTGCAGAGGACACAAGAAATGTGCCTTTTTAAAAAACCACTCTGATGGAAGATTTTAGTGTCAAGATCAAGAGTTGTCATTTCAGGAACTGTCTTGGTGTCTATGTGGTTTATGGTGTGACAATATGGTGTGATGCATTCAAAAACCTGTACGCAAGCAAGGCCTCCTGTGACAAATTTCCGAACCTTGCTTCAAACTACACCAAACACCAAAATGACCTCATATCCTCTGTGCTGTTCTCTTGACTTCCAAACACAACGCAGGTAAGCTTTCCTCTCACTCACAAGGATGGAGTGGGTGACTGTCAGAAAATGAAGATGTATTTGTCTGTTCCGGACATAGCTGTGTGACAGGACAGCCAGTGCACCCCCCTGAAGAAAGCCTCACGCCCCGGGGCAAGAGAGTGACACACACACACACACACACACATACAAACACTCTCCAAGGAGGAGTCTTGGGGCAAAAGGGGAGGAGGGGGAGGGAGCACAAGAGGAAAAGGGAGTGTATTTCTCTCACCTTCCCTCCTCCCATGCAAGAAGCAAGAGGAAGAGTCACACACTCGAGTGTTCAGTTGCGGGTCAGTCACACGCAGGTACACAGGATATTGAGGTCGGCTGAGAGACTACAAGAGAGAGAGACAGAGAGGACAAGAGACAGAGGACAGACACTGGTTGCTCATAGACACTCAGGGAGGGCACTGACAGCCTTCCATATGTGTGGCTCCTCTCAAGGCTTCACAGTAAGTGTGCATCCTTCTCATCTTATTGATACTAATGTATGATAGATTTTGTGTTAATTGTTCTATATTTAACATTTTTTACTTGTTCTTTTTTTTTTGCATTACACAATGTCAAAGTGAGGTAAAAGAGTGCTTTCTAGAGTCAACCTGTTACATGCTGACTGCGAGCCCCCACAGCTGTGCGCCTTTTGACTCATGTCATGATTTTCACAATAATATTTTTCTGCTGTGTCACCGGGTTTGACGGTTTCGGAGTGAGAGTCACGCCGCTGGTGACAGTCATTTCGTGTCAGCTGTGGTGACCACACTTGAGAGAAAAACAGGGTGAAACATCGACCATATAAATCTCATATCTCTGCACTTTTTTTATCTGCCTTCCTTTTATTTCCCTCCCTGAGAATAAGATGAGATATTGCGTTATTGCAGCATGTGTGAATATATATATATATATATATATATATATATATGTCAGATTACTGTGTGTGTTTGAAGGATTTTTGATTGATTAACACAACTTTTGAAAGAAAAAGTTTCCATTTAGGCAAGCAAAAGATTTGTTTATATGTAATTGTGCAGGAATTGTATGCCATAAAAGCTTCACCCCAAGTTTTGAGTTGACTTTAGGAGGTCACATGAACGCTCACCAACTATTACCAACCTCAGATCTTATCTATCGCTATCTCAGAGCCTGAAAAAAGGAAGTTCTGAGAGGGCACATATGAGCACTGTCTTTTAATCACCCATCTCCTATCTTCTTCTCTTTCATTATTACACCATTTCATCCCATCAGTCGGGGCACTTTGACCACAATCTTCTTGAGAATAGACACTAGGGGACAGACAGAGAGAAAGAAAGAGACTGGCCGAGAGCCAAGTCCGAGTCAGTTCAGAGGAAGTCTGGTCGATTCACTGGGAGAGCTGATTTCCTTGTGAAAGTGGTCCTGCTCCGGGGGCTGACGTGCACAGGAACCTCCCTCATAGCCCAGGGGTTGTGATTCGGAGAGTCACAGGATGTACGGGACAGTGGGGGCAATGGGGCAGCGAGCACGAAGGTTCCACTTTGAAGTTTGTTTGTCCGGTAGCAGCGGCCGATGGGAAAGTTTTTCCCCGCCTCCTCCTCAACATCCCCGACTTGCTCTGTGTCACATCTCGCACTCTGGAATCTAATTTTAGCTCCATTCAAAACCTGACTTCCCTTGGTATTCCAGCTGTTGTTTGTATTGTCTGTGTTTTTTCCCTCATATTGTGACATAAAAGGAAAAAGGTAAAAGGAAAAAAAGTGGCACTCCCATTGCCAGAATCGTGTTTTTCTTTTTTATATATGAAATGATTTGACTTTATATCTCTTCTATCTTTCCTGCAGGCCTCCTCTCAGTGCACCACAGCCATGTTAACCTCAGAAAGCTCACCACAAAGCACAGGGGTCATCGCAGCAGCGGCGGCGATGTCAGATACACAGGATGCAGACATGACCTTGTGGAGCGAGGCGAACTTTGAGGAGAAGTGCACTTACATCGTGAAGGACCAACTTCTGGAGGAAGAGTCCGAAAGCAACGGCAAGACGCGAGCCGAGAGGTCCTTACCAAGAAACCTGGCCCTGAAACGCTCCCGCAACTCCGCAGAGGTATGCAGCAAAGCTCTCCTTTCTCATCTGTGTGTTATAGGGGTGTAAGAAAATATCAAAAATATCACAAACTTCTTCACAAACTCACATTTTATGCATATGGCGGTGTGTTCTTTATGCTATGACAGTTTTCCTAAAATTAGATTTATATATCCCCTTGCTTATAGTATCACAATATTGCAATATATTGAATTGTAACCCTTGTATCATGATACGTATCGTATCGCCATATTCTTGCCAATACACAGCCCTAGTGTGTTATTCAAACTGTTTAAGAAAGTGGAGTTTTAAGGACAAAACTAAAGCAGGAAAATGATGCAGAAACATACATCTGAGTGGTATGTAAGCATCAGTTGTTTATGTTTTGTGTAACAGCCGACTTCTTGCGTCACGCCGACATCCTTCCATCCACTCATCCATCCTCAGGCGGGAAGTACTTGACATGTTGTTGTCTAATTTCAGTCTTTCCTCTCCGCTCTGGATGTGTTGAGTTAAAGCCGGAGAAAGGCGAGCCCCTCAGCACACAGCCTGAGGTCTCTGTGATTAGTAGCTACCTCAGATTCACAACCCTTTGTCCCGGCACACAATTACACCGTAAAGCAGAGCACCAACCTTATGGGGTAACACCATAAACTATCTTCTGGATTAAGTGTGTGGCAGTTACGGTGGTTTAAAAAGTGGAGGATGGTTTCTGTTTAACTGGATGGACTAGGAATTTGCAGATAAATACATGATAAAAGATGAAGAAAAGGAAACATTAGGGTTTCCTTGCGCAAGATTAGGGTTGAGCCGTTGATGAAAGATGGTTGTCAGGTGAGATCAGAGGAAGTAGCCTGGGCGTCTGCAGCAAAATACCTGTAGCACCACTTGGACCTTCTAATAAGGCCTGTCTGGAGTCTGGCTGACACCAAAGAGCAGGATACGTTACAGTAATCTGTGACACAAGGGCACCTCAAATGGAGCAGTCTGACAAAGCAAGGGTAAAACTAGCTGATAAAGTCTATGGCTGAGCATGTAGCGGTTGATACACCGTGCCAGTATTGCTCCGAGATGAAAGAGAGACTACATTACCATCGCTTCAGGGGGATTTGGACACGGAGCTCAAAGTGCAGTTGACTGGCCGGGGTGTGCCCGTGACACCTTATCCTCTCTCCCACACCCTGGAGGCTCGAGACAGAGAGGGTGAGTTTCACACCTGGAGGTAGCAGAACAAGAGTGGTGGTGAAATTTTAATATGGTGGAGAAACTAAAGATAACGTGGGCGATCGGCTGATGAAATATTCAGCATGTGAAGGAGCGGCACACGTTCTGTCACAACCCAGCTCATTTTCTCTCGGGGGAAGATTTGTCATGACAGCAGATTTATATCAATAACAGCAGCTTATTTTTCTGGATCATTTTCCAGTGAATTGACCTGATCCTTTTTGTTAATCACCACGAAACCAGGCAAAGGGTGGAGAGTCAGATAAGAAGGACTGCACATCCCTCTAATTAGGATTTTTTTTTCAGCTCCGAGTGCATCCGGCTGCTCGCTCAGGCCTCCAATTTGTGACTGTCGTTTGATGATTTCATGTCCTCCTTGTTGGACAGGTGCTCGGGGTGACCAGTAAGGAGCTGATTCCTAAGGGGACACGTTTTGGCCCTCTAGTGGGGGAGAGCTACACGGACGAAACGCTGCTGAAAGACGGCGCCGACAGGAAGTACTTCTGGAGGGTAAGTGAGCTGCATGTGAGCAGCATGTCGTCTTGGTGTGTTTTTCAAAAAAACATTTACATCCTGTATCTCCATCTGGAGACGCTGCTGTGGCACAAGTTAGCGGTTGTGGTCAACATCTGACATCCTGTGAAAGTACGTCTCGGATCTACAAATGCTTGGGTACCTTTAAAAGCTGTTGGATGAGATGGTGTTTAAATGTGCATGCACTGTAAATATGTTTGCCAGTTCCTTTGCATGGCTGCCTGAGGTCACACACACACACACACACACACGCACACAGCTGTTTGGTTTCAGTGACGCAGCGGTTCTCCTCTCTCTCTCCGCTTCTCTCGGCAGCGGCGGCGCTGCCAGTAAACACGCCATACACTTCTCCAGACTCATAAACTCTCACACTGACTAAGCGAGGAAGTGGCTTTGAGCCTGAGATTACTTCCATTACACACAAGCGCCTGTGTGTAATTCTTCAGTTTAGAGTCAGCAGCCTTGAAATCATGCAAACCCCCGACCAAAACTTGTGACAGCCATAACACAGACGATGTGTTAACATTACAGCGATGACTCAGGTGATGGCACAGCTTCAAAGAACAGTTGTATCAGCTTAAAAGAGAGGGAGGGATAGCTCTTTAAGTGAGCTGAATTTAAATTGCTTTTTAAAACTACAGCAATACGTCACCACAAAGGAGATAGGTGAGAGTCTTAGTGGGCGAGATAGTATTCCCAATACTACAATCCGGTCATAGGGTGAAATTCTCATTCAGTGCTGCTTTCGTAACTCTAGATGACTTGGCACAGCAGCTGAAAGTACATACAGTATTTACCATAAAGGCATCAGGAAACCTGTGACATCATGGTTTCGGATTCAGAGCAGAGATGTCATCATCTGCTGACGTATCTCTCTCGTCTTGTTCTATCTCATAGGTCTTCTCGGAGGGGCGCTTGCACCACATCCTGGACGGTTTGAACGAGGAGCGGAGCAACTGGATGCGTTACGTCAACCCGACCTGCGCCGCGGAGGAGCAGAACCTCGTGGCCTGCCAGAGCGGTTTGGACGTCTACTTCTACACCATCAAACCGCTGCAGCCGGGCCAGGAGCTCTTGGTGTGGTACTGCCCTGAATTCGCCCAGCGCTGCAACTACCCTCCACTGGGCCAACTGGCGATTGACAGTATTGGTAAGTGTCCGAGTAGTATCTTATTTTAGGATGATGCAAGAACTGATCTTAAAATGACCTGTGATTGGCCAAAGATAGATTTGTTTAAAGCCTGAAAACAGAGCCATGAGGAGGTGCAGAAGTCTAGTTTTCTCTCAGAACACTTGAATTACAATATGCTGAAAGGTTATAATGGAATTTTTTGCCCAATGATGCCAAAAATATTCTGCCTACTGCTGCTTTAAGTTAACAAGAACCCTTCCTGTGCCCACGCTTTGAGACACATCTGTTATTGTGGAGTAACAATCAAAGCGCCGGCCGACTGACACACTCTTTGTTTGCATGTTTAAGAAGTTACTCAGTCCCACCCACGGCCCTTTTGTCAAAGCAGGACACAAAGGAGGTTAGAGTAGAGTCCTGAAAGCAGAGCTGGTGTGTCTCTAGGTATAGCCACAGTTACCTGCGTAACACGAGACCAATTTCAGGACTTTAGGCAATGTTTCAGTTTCCCTTTTTTAACTCCACATAGAAACACAGCTGTGAGCTTCCCTGACACACAAAGCATTTCATTCACAAACACAAAGAGTGCTGGCAGAGAGGCAGCGTGCATGCACCAAAATACTCATTTTCACGCACGCTCACACACACTGGAGGCAGCCTGAGGGCGCTGACAGCATTCTGGCACGACTCCTCTTATTTATTTGGCTCTTAAGGAGGAAGAGAGGTAGGAACCGCTCCAGTGACTACTTGAACTTCCTGACAAGACGACCCGCTGACAGATTGATATCTCTCTCAGTGTCGGCTGTTTGTTTGCTAAGAGCTGGCCTCTCAGGAGAGAGAGGGAGGGGGGAGGGTAACACGGGGGAGCACACAGTAGATAAGGGTCGCTCTGTGTTTGTGTGGGTTGATTGTGTCCAGGAGTAGGTGAAATGTGCGTGCATACTTCTGTATTTTGTCTTCCTCTGTTTGTCAGCTCCTTCATCTGTGCTGGTGTAAGCCAGTAAAGCATCTCTCCTCGTGACTTCCTAAGTGGAAGGATTTGCTCAGATGAACTACAGATTTGGATGCAGATTTCATAACGTTGACCTGTGTGTAGACTAAATAAAAAAATAAATATTATTCATAGGTCAGTTGATGTGTTGGCGGGTATATTTTCCACTCCGTCAAGCATCTTTTAGGATTATTTATATCTGAGTGAAATCTGTGGTTCATCAGTCATTTTCAGATAAAAAAAGTAGTTTTTCATCAAGTGTTATTCTGTCCTGCTTGGGATGGAAAATACTGACCGGTGCTCTAATGCAAATAACATATTGTACCCACCAACTCCATGTTATCTGTATCCTGATCAGACGCCTATTGTTTCACATGTGGTGTCCACTTTCATAGAGTGCTAGGACAAGTCTGGGAGAGGGTGCACACACATCTTATAAAACACACACACACAGCTTTGGACCAGAGCAGGAGCCTTTAAGAGTAAAGATACTAGAGATGTTCCAATACCATTTTTTTTCTTCCTGATAACAATTACGATACCTGAAATTGCGGTATCGGCCGATACCAAGTACTGATTTGATACCAGCGTGATAAAAAAAGTAGAAATAATAAAAATATTAATAAATAATAATATTATTATTATTATTATTATTATTATTACATTATTATTATTATTATTATTTTAATATTATTGGACGTGATATGTTTACTGTAGGTATTAATTTGATGTATGGCCTGGCTCAGGCTAAGGCTTTTTAAAGCATGAGCAAATACAGTACATACAGAGAATGAATGCAAAACTTGTGAAACTGAAATGACAAACTACCTGCAATCAGTTCTTCTTTGCAGCTCTAAAACAGTATAGTTGCCAGTGGCAACCATGATACATACAGGGTGGCAGCACAGTAAAAGCTACTGTTTTGGAGCAGCGAAGAAGGACTGATTTCCAGTTAAGTTAATTTTTTTCTGGATTCATAAATTACGGTATCAGATCGGTTCATAGACCGGCGTACTCGCCGATACCCAATCCTGAATTTGGGCGGTATCGGACGCGTTTCTGATACTGGTATCGGTATCGGAACAACTCTAAAAGATATACTTTGATTTCAACAAGGAAAATGTCATGATTGTATGTCACTCAACGTCAAAGTTTCTGATGTCATTTCTCCATTTATTTTTCGTCAAGCTAAGGAGAAGACAACAGGGAAACGAGGACACAGCGTCTCTGAAATCCTCCGAGACGAGCCTTCCAAATCCCCGACCACCTGCCCCAGACGTCTGGATGGTCCCTCGTCTCGTCAGACCAACCTCCCGGTAGTTTTTCCGCTGTGTCCCCGTGTTGTCTACCCAATCCAGCCCCACTCAGAGCCCATCCACGGCCATAGATATGCACCGCTGCCATCCTGTAGCCCTCCAGCTGCCAAAAGACCAGCTCTAAGTGTTCCCTCTAGTTTGCACTTCACCTATCAGCACAGTCAAGGCCCCGCTGTAGCCAAACCTTACCAAGAGCCTGATCGAGTTCATCCTGCTCTGAGGCATTCTCCCTATCTACTGCCTCACTATTCACTCGGCCTTAACAGCATTCTACCTCATTCATACCCGTTCTACAGAGATCGACTGAAACCTCATTTAACACATTTACTGCCTTTCGAAGGCTACGCACACTTCCTTCATCCTCAGGCCAACGCACACAAAGACTTGACATTTGCACTATCCAACACAAACAAACAAGACCTCATTCTTTCACCAACCAGTGAGCACAGAGACAACAAGGACCTCATGTCGGAAAGGACAAACTACCTCAGGATCCCCTCAGATGACCTCAAACACTCTTCTCCCAGCAGTGACCTCACTAGACCCGCAACATCCAGCGCCTCATCCATGGTCACCTCACTCCGCAGAGCACTGCCTTCTCTTTTGCCTGGAGGGTGCTCACCACCAGTGGGCATGGCCGCCTTTTCAGGCCGCCTCCCTTCCAAACCCATGTCTGCCACTCGGAGCAATACTGAGGATGCAGTGGATCTCAGGAAGATCAAACGAGGGGGGCAGATTATTGGCTACAAGACCCTGTCTTACCCCCTCACCAGGCAGAACGGAAAGATCCGGTATGAGTGCAATGTCTGTGGAAAGGTCTTCGGGCAGCTGTCCAACCTCAAGGTTAGTTCCTCCTCTTCATACTAGTAAAGCCTAAATACAGTGGCTGTAAACTGACATTACAAGTAGCTCGAGAATATTAGAATTTACCAGGTTTCTTGAGTTTGATAGGATAAATAAATGTAAATACTCATCTCTGACATGCTGTCCTCAGGTCCATCTGCGAGTGCACAGCGGAGAGCGTCCCTTCAAATGCCAGACCTGCAATAAGACCTTCACTCAGCTGGCCCACCTGCAGAAACACTACCTGGTTCACACCGGAGAGAAACCTCACGAATGCAAGGTATGACTACATCTTAAATTAAAGAAATGGTTTGACATTTTACTTAACTAAAAACTTAACTAAGTGGTTCAAAACATAACGCTGTATTCAGATTTACAGCTTGTTAGAACATTTGAAGTTTCGCTTTCACTTTTTACAACGTAGTAGGCATAATAGCCTCTTATTGACACACATCTATGGTGCTTATAGCAACCAATAACGCCTATTTAATGGCCTGATAGGAGTTGAATCGAGTGCACTGTGACTGTGATTCTAAAACATACTCTCCATGGCTCTGTTTTCGACACAGGTGTGCCATAAGCGATTCAGCAGCACTAGCAACTTGAAGACCCACCAGCGGCTGCACTCAGGTGAGAGGCCTTACCAGTGCAAGCTCTGCCCTGCCCGCTTCACTCAATTCGTCCACCTCAAGCTCCACAAACGCCTCCACACCGGGGAACGACCTCACCAATGTCCCTGCTGCCCCTGTGCCTATCTCCACTACTGCAGCCTCCAGGTGCACCTCCGAGGCTTCTGCCCTCTCTCCCCCTCGGCCTCCCACAGACACTCGCCGGAGGAGCTGCACCGAGTCAACGCCGAGATCGTGATGTTCGACATGAGCGAGGCGGCGGAGCAGCTCGAGGCCATGGCTACAGAGGCCGAGATGGACAAAGGGGATGTTTTCGACCTGATAAAGAAGATGGAGAGCTCTGGCCACCACAGTGGCGAAGAAGGGGAGACTGAGCTGAGCATCTACAAATCAGCAAAGGAGAGCTCTGCCGCTCAGCTGCATCACAGCCCTCTACCTCTGCATTCAACCAGCATCAAGCTGGAGTCAGGCTGCATATCAGAGCCCTAAAACAGCCTTGCTAATCCAGCCATATAATCCTTACAGGTCAACTCAGCAGCTGTCTGTTACTGCCCTATTTGAAGTAAAGCCTTATCTCAATCATGGATTGCCTAGCCTATACTCTACACAGGCTGTAGCGTGTGAAGAATCAAGACTCTACCAGCATGGCCTGGGACCAGAGACTTGATCGATTTAATGTATATGTTAATTTATTCTGTTGCTAACATTAATCTATACAAACAGAGAATGTGTGTCTTTTTGTATCTCTGAAACATCTTCATGGATCAACAACTAAAGATTTGATTTTGCATCAAAGTTTGTGGTTCACTGTGTGAGTTCCTGTTTCTGTGTGTGCGTATTTAAGCCACCTATTTAAGGTGGCAATTACTGTACATGCATGACTATGTATGGTGCCAGTGGACAAAGTGATAACACAGAGGAAATCTCACTTGTTTGCATTATATACTTGCCTTTGTGTGTGTGTGTGTGTAGTGTGCTGATGCGATGACGTAGATAAACATCCTGTTATGAGTCTTGGGACACTCACCACCAGTAAGTGCCAACCCTTCAAAACACAAAACAACACATGACCAAATTATCATCATTATCAATAAGATAATGCTGTTAATTTTATACATGTACTTCCATATTTTAGTTTCGGTATTAGTCAGCTGACAGACAATAAACCCACAACAGATGACTACAGTTTATTCTGAGATATACCGAGTAGTGCTACACTCAGAAATGACAATCAGATTAAAGGCCAGACATATATAGTTTATTGATATGCTTTTGTTTAATCAAAAGAATACAAATAAAATGTATTTTATTATATTGTTGCATGTCCCATATAGCTTTCTCACATACAATTTAGTCCACATAAAGCCCTAATAAAAAGTCAACAAAAAGGTTGCTTAGCAACAACCTTTTTCACAACCCTGAATATGACAACTCAATGGTTGTGTGGGACATTTAATAAAACAAATACAAGTAAAAGATCTTTGATCCTGTAGTCCCATACAGCCTAGCCTTCTGGCATACACTTGGCTGCACATAAAACCCTAAAAATGACAAACTTTGCAGTCAAGCAAAACTCACATGCAAAACTAGGTGGGCCAAAATTTATTGAGAACCTAAACGGATCAAAATTTGACATGTGATTTAGGGGGATCTATGGGCAGAAATTAAATATAATATGAATAAGTAGGTTTTATTTAGTGTATGATCACCTGAAAATAAGAATTTTTGTTTTGTTTTTGTTGTTTATATCTACATAGGGAACGGGTCCTTTTCACGGAGCATCCTCACCGTTAGATGCCACCAAATCCTACACACTGCACCTTTAATTAATGTGCCAAAGATACATACAAATATCATAACATATTGGGGCAGAAGGTCTGCTCTGTGACTTTCAGTGCAGTAGCGTTCTGTGATCCTCACCTTACAAATTAAAAAGGGTGTCAGGTGGCCGTGAAAGGTTCAAAGTGGACATCCAACGATGAGACAAATTACGACGTGTATCATCAGTGCTGATGACACACTCCTGATCAGGTCACAGCGTGCCTCCCAGCTGCTCTGGAGCTCTTTTGCCTGCAATGGAAGAAGACCAAAGAATATAATCTGTTAAAGCAGCAGTAGGCAAGATTGGGACAAATATGATTTTTATAAAACGGTCACTATATCCTGACAGTAGTGCATGAGACAGGTAATCTGAAAAACAGTCATGTTCCTCTGTGTCCTCCGGTGCTCCTAATGGCATCTGCAAGATTTCACAGACCGGAGGAAAACAACCAATCTGAGCCGAGCTGGATCCTGCTGTCTCTGAGCAGCTGTCAATCACTCGCAAACTCCAATCAAATGGTCAAACTAGGCAGCGCTGATTAAATATGAATCAATATTCTGTTACTGTAATGCCTATTTCTCGCATAAATGTTTTCAGAAACATCTTGTAGTATACTGTTTAGCTGTAAAATGAGATTACAATACAGTAACAGAATATTATTTCATATTTGATCAACGCTGAATAGTCAATTGGATCGCTCTCTTCTGTCCTCTATTTATTTTCTTTTAATTTTCATCACAGACAAAAAAACAAAAACAAAAAAGTAACATCTGCAGACAGACTCACAAACATACCAACCCCACATACAAAATAATAATTTAAAAAAGAAAAAAAAAACATAACCACCACAGATAGCCAGACTAGACAGACAAAGATACAATCACATTTCCGCCTATGTGATATCAGGCAAAGAACAGTAATAACTATAATAGCAAAACTGGATGTCACGCATTAAGGGCTTCAGCTAACAGTCGGGGGAGTCATGGTGTCTAATAATCGGGCCCTAAATACACTCAAATTTCTCTTGAGAACCGTGTGTGTTGCTTCGAAGCCTCTCGAAGTGTATCCCTGAAACTAGTTCCCTCAGCCATCTAGAAAAACAAGGAGCGCTGGTGGCCTTCCATTCTTTTAGAATTATTCTATTATTATTAATTCTTCTTCTTCTGTCCTCTTTAAAGCCTGACAACAGAACCATGAGGAGGTGCAGAAGTCTAGTTATCTATCAGAACACTTGAATTACAATATGCTGAAAGATTATTATGGATTTTTTTGCTCAGTTATACCAAAAACATTCTGCCTACACCTGCTTTAACATGGTGCTGTATAATTAACAGAAACCATGCAAAACCAGGCTCCTGACCTGTGACCTCTCCTTCAAACACCGATCAATAAGTCTATCATTAGAGAAATAAGTAAGATTACACCTCCAAATGAAACATTAGGGTCATTTATGATTTATAGAAGTGTTGAGAGGTGGAGAAGAGGTAATGTTTCCAAGGTGGAGGTAAGGTGAGCTCTGTACAGTTGGTAAACTGATGCCCCTTTAAAAACCGCGCAGTGACGTCACATAGTTTTGACGTGGGGGGGTGCAAAGCCAAGCAGGAGAAGCAGAAGAAGAAGGAGAAGAAGAAGAAGAAGGGAGCGGATGTGGTACCCAGCAGCAGCAGCAGGGTGAAGGATGCTCAGGATAATGTCACCGCTTTATTATTCACTCTCTCGCCTATCTGTATCATGATAAACGCTGCTGGGGCGGTCGTCCGCAGGATGCCGTCGGCGGCCCGGCGGAGCGGCTGCTGGATCGCCTGGTGCCAGGCGGCTCTGCTCGGCGCGTCGGCGCTGGTTATCGTGGCCGAACGGACCGCTCGTAAGTGGGCATAGAATTCCAAGCGCTACCGGGGGCTGCTTCTGGTTCGCTGGTTCCCTGGTTCCAATGCATGGCGCAGGCTGAAGCTTGAATATGAAAACAGGGCATGCATGGAGAATGCTGTATTTTGTGTGGAAAAATTTCGTTGGCTTTAATGAATGAACATGCTCAGCCATTGTGCCTCATGCTGGAGCTTTCCAGCAGCAGTTCAGGGTAGAAACACAATTGAAATGGTGACGCTACACAGCACAGGCGTTACTATTGAATTGGTAAACCATAGCTAGTGTTTTTTAATGCATAGCGGTGTAATATTAGCTCATTTAAAGCTCTGATCAAAAACTGTGTAACTGAAGAGTGCAATTGCTATTCCTAAACTGCATTTTGTATTATGCATCTTTTGTCTGTTTTTACATGCTCCACTGTATAATTATTGTAACTTTGTAATGGTGTAATGCCATCTTGGCCAGGTCTCCCTCGAAAAAGAGATTTTGATCTCAAGGGACCTCCTGGTTAAATAAAGGTTGAATAAAAATAAAGCATTGGTTAGCCAAGCTGGAGAACCAAGACCTCCAGGGGTCATTCAGCAGGGTCAAAATCATAAATCCTTCATACCTATTAGGAATAATGCTCACATTTTAAATTTATCTTTGCACCCACCCTCCAAAAAAATAGATATTAAATAGCTTATTGTTATAATTCTTATTATTAATGCTAATGTATTTAATGCACATCTGGAGTCTGTATTGAAAACAGTGCAGCATCTCCCTGGTGTGATGATTCCCTGACTAAGCAGATCAATGGTACAAGGGCAGGACAGAGACGAGGTGACTGGGTGTGTACAAAGTGTGACTTTGCCTTCAGCAGGTATATTATTCACACAAGATAAAAAAAAAAAATACTGTGATGCTGCTGCTTGGACTGGAGTCACAGACTGTTAAACTCATCAATATGTTATTATTTTAACAGTGCAGGAGGTAATTAAAGACAAATTATTGCAGGCTGTGTTAAAGCCAGGAAAGTCAGACTCTGGTCATTTCCTAGTGGAGCATCCAGTTGTATCATCTCATTAGAACAGCTTCCTCTTTAATTAAAGGAGAATTCACTTGAGCAAGGTGTGTGTTTTTGCTCTTTAATTTCTTCTGCAGCTCCCAGCAAATCCTCACACAGGTTTTTATGTGTATCATTTAAAAACTGCATGACTACATGATGAAATCAGACTGTACTTAAATGTATGAATTCTTAGCTGAAACATAGAAATGCAAAATACTAATACCACCTTGCATCTGTGTGTGTCTGTATCTGTTGTTTGTGTGTGTTAGTGATCTACTGTATAGGGTTTTACCTTTGGAACGAGGAGACGCAGTGGGCGGGCCTCACTCTCGGCCTCTTCCTACCGGGGACGGCTGTTCAGCTGCTGAGTATGAAATGGTACTATGACGACGGTGATGACAGGCGATGCTACCTCTCTGTCATACACATACTGCACTTGGGCATCTTCAAAAGGTAAGATATTTGCAGCTCCAGATGTTGTATAACATCATTTACATGTGTAGAACATGTATGCCCTCTGTAGGGAACAAACCAATCACACACACAGAGAAAAAAACATTCTGTCATTGAAACCTTCACCAGGAGGTTACTGTGCATCACTTCTCTCTGTTATCTGTCTCCCTCTTCTGGCAGGTTGTGGGACTGCATGAGGTCTGTGCTGCGCATGCAGGGCTCCGTGGCCGAGCTCGGAGCTGCTGTCATGCAGCAGGCAGATGTTGCTGCTCTCTGGTTGCTGGAGGCCCTCGTCCTCACGCTGCCACAGAGCCTGTTGCAGGCATATGTGGTGGTGTCCACTGATGTGGGCATCATGTCCCCGGGTAAACTGATCTTAGCATGAATTATTGGCTCTACGTCTTGTTCGACAGTGTCTGAATAAGCGATAAAGTATTTTTTTCCATCTGTTTTTTACCCTCAGTGGCCTATTGCTGCGGTCTGTGTGTGCTGTCCATTTCCTGGGCCCTGGTGCTGTACAGCAGAGCCTGCTGTCTTATACGACCGGGCCACCTGGCCATGCCTCCGGCAGCTCTGCTGTGCCAGCTGGTGTGGAGGGCAGGCATGCTGGGCGCAAGGGTGACTTGCCTCATGTTCTTTGCCAGGGTCTTCAACTGGTGGGTCTGTGGAGTAGCAGGTGAGCAGCTGACACTCAAGTCTGGCACCTTATTGAAAGGAAGAGAAAGGGTGCAATGAAATTATAATGAATTATTGCCGTATAGTAAGCGAGTGATGTAATTATCCTCCGAGTGATGCAGCACGTCCTCATAATCCAGTTAATTTGCTTCTCTGCATCAGCTTGATACGCTGCATATGTATTCCCTATTGCGCTTTAAATCTCCTCGTCTATTTTTATATTGACCTCCAGGTTTCCACTGGCTCACGGCCTCCTTCTGGCTGGTATCGCAGCAACCAGACATCTGCACCGGCCCCTGGTGTTGGCGCGCCTTCAACGGCATCATGGGGCTCGTCCACATCTTCCTCTTCCTCAACGTCAAAGACGGACCATCGCGCTACCGCATGGCCAGTTTTTATGCAGTAAGACGTGACTTTTTGATTCTCAATATGTTGTTTTGTATTCCGCGTACAGCATGGACTCATTGACCTAGACACAGAGGAGCTACACACACACAGATATACACACACACACACAGGCAGATAGTTTGCATTGTCATGCTCACCTCTGCGTGCTTAGCTAACAGTGACGTAAAGCTGTCTGCAGATGACTGATGGTGCGACCTTCTCTCCTCCCTCAGTTCATGCTCGTAGAGAATGCCACTCTGCTGCTGGCCGCCTCCGACTTTCTCAGCGAAGCATCGTGGGACAGCATGGCCCTTCCCACCACTGTTCTGTGTAGCTTTCTCCTCGGTGAGTCACTCTCTCTGTCTGCGCTCTCTTTGTTTTGGAACAGATTTGTCTCAGATGTTGATGTTGTTCAATGATCATAATTAGACTAAGTGTCAGAATGTCTAATCATTTCTGTTGCATCTGAGTAATACAACGCCAATGATGATTCAAATCCATTAAATCTAATTCTAAGTAGGAAAATACAGCTATGACATTACAAGTAGGGATTGCCCTTTAAGTGCTACTTGTTCAATAACGGCAATAGTACAAATATAATTGATGATATTGTGCAAATTTACCACCCTAACAATTACTGAGTGTAGTAAAATCAACTGTTTCCTGTTCCCTGCTTCCCAGGCGCCACCTCTCTTGTCCTATACTACCGGTTCCTCCACCCCAAGTCAACAGAGATCTCCCAGGGTACGAACCACAACCACATGGGCAGCACGTGTATAGAACGAGGGGAGTCCTCCTTCTCTATCGGGGACAAAAGCATGCCGGCTGCGTCCATTCAAAACCACGGTAGCTTCTCCCTCTCAGGCGTGGCTGGTTCTCTGCTGGAGCACCCAGGAACCTGCGGAGGCCGGGCAAACAGCTCCTGCCCTTGTTACCACCACCACTGGCTCTTAATCCGGCTGGCTCTGAAAACGGGAGACCTGGGAAAGATCAACAGAGCGTACGGGGCCGGCGGAGCAGCAGCCATACTGGACATGGAGGAGTACAACCAAGTGTTTAAGAGCAACGAGGGCATGACCATCACAGCGGGGGGCAGCTGCGAAGGGGTCTCCACTTCCGAGTCCCAGGGGAAAGGCCTGGCACCTCTCTCGGACTGCAAAGACGAGTTCCAGAGCGTGAGCGAGCCCACGTCAACCGAACAACCGGAAGAGGAGGACGACAGTCTGGAGATGGAGAGCCCGATGGAGTCGCCCACATCGGATTTCAAACGGAGCTCACCAGAGGGGAAGTCTGTGTTTGGAGACAGTCCGGAGCCGTACTTTTGCCCTACGGAGTCCAGTTCAACCTTATATTTCAGCGCTGACCCTCAGTCTCCCAGCAGCGCCAGTAACCCCCGTTTGGACCGGGACATTGGGGGTCTGGAACAGGGGGTGCGCCTCAACTCAATCCCCAGCGATCCAGCCCTCCACAGAGATATTCGTGGGCTCATGGGCCGGGTTGGGCCACGCTGTACTTCCACTCCGAAATTGGACTCCGGTGTGCTGGACTCCCCGTCTAACATCCCTCATCTCACAGGTCCCAGGAGGCAGCTTATAATGTCACGAAGAGATGAAGAAGATACCTTCTAGGCTTCTCGAGACAGAATCAGGGAAAGAGCATCAGCAACTTATCCAACATTTAAAGGAGTGTACACCAGCTTTTTTGGAAGGCTGCTTTTTCATCTGCTCAGTGCTGTAGGACGAGAAGGCAGACAGACATTTTCACCTCTTTATGTCTATATATTTACTACACTGTGGGGGCATAGTATATGCAACAATTTTGGGATAACGCTAAGCTGGACTGTATTATTCTCAAATTATTTTTTATAAGCATTGCTTTGCCCAAATGCTGGACACACAGAGGTGAAACCTTCAGCAGTGTTTTCATCAGACACCAAGAAGATAATTAATAGGCCACAAAGGTGGTGTATGGAGCTCAGACACTACCTTCTACCTGATGTAACATTTTTTTTTCTATTCCTTTGGTAGCAATTAACTTAAGCCTCAAAAATTATACTGTGCAACAAAGTGAACACTGGTTCTGCCAGATTGTAATCACATATTGAGGACGTAGCCATGAGTTCTATCAATAAACGTCATTAAAAATATGCTGCTGTTTTATGATCTCAAACAACTGATGGTCTCTCTATTATAAACCAAAACTGCTTTTATTCATGTTAATAATTGCCAGCAGTTATTATGAGAATAGAGAAATGATTCCTAGATCTAAAGGGGACAGGAGTGTCTGATCTCTGAGTCGTACCATCTCAGCATAAGCCAGAGCTTTGTTGGCCTCTGAAAAGCACAAGTATCTTCTGTACCATACATCTATTGCTGTGATTTTTTGTTATTCCGATTAAAAAAATAATAATCCCCAGTCCCCTCAAAGAATAATATGCTGTATTTTTTGTATAATCATGTCAACTGGCCTTGCTTTAAGCGGGGCTAGTGTGTCAACCTGGCAAAAACTGTGTTTGATGTTTTTATCTTTATTTACATGTTGACCATGTAATTGCTAAAATGTCTTTCTAATTTACATTATGTTTGGGGAAAAACATATGTCTCAGGCACTGACTTTAAAAGCTTCCAAATGTCTATTGTGTAACAAAATGAAAATATGCTAATGAGCTACTTGTAGTGACATTTTAATGTGCTCTGGATTGCTAGATGATTTCTAGGGCACAAATGCATATTTGCTCATTATTGTTCTGTAAAAGGAATGAAATCCACTAACAAAGCAATGAAATGATGCTGGGTTTTCTCTTGCACCCAGGTGACTGCCTATATGACATTTTGAACTGTGAAGTGCAAGGCCACTGGTGGCTTTAAATAAGCAATAAATAACCTACATATTGGGGTGACTGGAATACAAGTGTTTGACATTATTGATGCATTTTTACATCTATGGTATCAAAGTAAGTTGTTTTCGTTTTTGCATTGTTTCTGAATATTTTTGAGCATTTAAGACTGTGATCACCAGTTGTGGAAGAAATAGTCCGATCTTTTAGTAAAAGTAGCAGTACAACAGTGTAGAAGTACTCTGTTGCAAGTGAAAGTCCTGCATTCGAAATCTTACTTAAAGGGACAGTGTAGGCGGCATCTAGTGGTGTGGTTGCAGATTGCAACCAACTGAGTACCCCTTTGCTCACTTCTCCTTTTTCAAGACTGCGGTAATGTGAGCCGCCGTGTGTAAAACCTTGGTAACGCCGTTCACCTCACTCAGAAGCCATCCTTACCAAAATAACACTACTTTAGGAGCAACGGAAGTTAGACGGTGGCTGACGGTACTGCAGTTTTGCACTCTGTGGCTCATGTTAGCACAGTTTCACAAGAGTGTTGGAGAACTACGGTGGCCTTCAGGTAACGTAAAAACGCGAAAGGCTCCATCTAGAGCCAGTGTTTGGTTTGTCTGTTCTGGGCTACTGTAGAAACATGGTGGAGCAACATGGCGGACTCTGTGAAGACGACCCGCTCCCTATGTAGATATGAAGGGCTCATTCTAAGCTAACGAAAACACAATGTTCCTTAGTTTCAGGTGATTATACATGAAATATATATATATATACATGAAAACATAGTTTTGAATATTATATTCAATTTCTACTAATATATCTGCTTAAATACTACACACTGTACCTTTAAGTAAAAGTGATAAAGCTACACATTACTTCATTCAAAGTGGTAACAACAAGCCAAAAAAAGGTTGTGAAACACTGTTCTTCTAATCTAATGCATGTCTCTGTGGAGATGCTTGTCACAGAATAATTTGGAAAGCTCTGTTACCGCTTCCACAACCCAGAGTCAACACAAGCCTTGTCACGCCAGACAGATTTTTCAGCAGCAACTCTTAAGGAATTTGGCTCCCAGCAGCTTATTATGATGCCATGGGGGAGGACTGACTGACTAACAATTTGATAAACAACATTATATATTCTGTATAAAAGCTGTGATTCTCACTCACTCTCTATCCCTCTGCACACACACACACAGACATCTGCCTCAAACCTACTTTGACAATATTTGCCTCTGAAATGTCGTCTGGTCAGCTAAACATTACTGCCAAGCAGGCGAAATATAGAGTGATATTGTGGTTTTAGCTGACGTTTGTCGCCTCACTGTTTTGAGCGATGCTCGTTCATGTCTATGTAGAGCGAGCAAAGCGCGAGCCCGACGCTGACTTTCGTTGACTTAACGGCCACAGGTGTCGCTGTTATTCTGATTCTTAGAAACAGTCCCTTTAAGTAAAAGTAATAAAGTATTAGCACCAAAATATACTTGAAGAACCAGAAGTAAAAGTACTCATTATGCAGAATGGCCCATTTCAGAATAATGTATATTATTGGATCATAATTAGTGAACATTACTTTAATGTTGTAGCTGGTAATTGTGGAGCTAATTTCAATTACTTTATATATTGCTGGGTAGCTTAACCTATAATAATATATTAATCATTCATTAGTTGGTTTCTATTTTGTATTAATCTAAACCTGCAAAGTAACTAAATCTATCAAATAGATGTAGTGGAGTAAAAGGTACAATATTTGCCTCTGAAATCCCAGCCAACATTTGTATGTGGGGCCCATGTGGGCAGTAAATGGGCTGAAAAATGGGCCCTATATGGGATTGTCCGCGGGTTCCATAATGGCCCAATGTCAATTGACCACAAGGATTCCATGCAGGATTACAATGGGTGTTATGTGGGCCCCAACTGGGCAACATACCCAAGACCTGGCTTGGTCCCAGCTTTCAGTTCCATGTGGGAACTACATGGGGACTACATGAGCTGAAATATGTGTTGTAAGTGAGTTTGTCCACAGTTTCCATGTTGGCCCCATGCACTAATTTCCCAGTAGTGACCCAACTAGGACCCACACAGGTATGTGGGACCAATTTAGTTGACCCAAGTGGGCCCCAGATAAGATGCCCATTTTGGGCCAATACACACATGGTACCCAGGTACCCCCAGCATAACCCATGGGGGGCCCACATAACCATGTTGTCTGGGATGTAGTGTTGTAGAAGTATAAAGTAGCTGAAACACTCAAGTAAAGTACCTCAAAATTGTACTTAAGTACGTACAGTACTTAAAAGTACTTAAGTACTTAGTTCCTTTCTCCCTCTGACAGACTACTTATTGTATTAAATGGCCTCCGAGAAGGTATTTATGGCACTCGCCCTTTAAGAGAGTCGCGCATGCTCAGATCAGTAAGAAAGTTAACTCCTGAACTTCGTAGTCAGAAAAATTTCTGATTTATAAAATAGCAGACAGAGGAAAAGAAAGACAACTTTGAGTTGACATGGCATTCCGTCGGAGGAACAAGAGTTACCCTTTCTTCAGCCAGGAGTTCTTAATTCAGAACCACGCAGACATCGTCTTCAGTCTGGTGATTTTCATTTTGATTGGATTGATGTTTGAGGTGAGATGAAACTCTACTTTTCTTCTTCTTCCTCTCGTCTGCACTCAGCTGTGTTTTAAGATGGCAAAGCTGCTGCAGCTGCACATTCAGAGATGTAACTTTGTGAAACTTATTCGGTCGAAACTGACAAAAAAATGTCTTGTTTGACTTCTTTTTGAGCTTTTTTATCAGTTGAATCAGTTCCGCGGATATGGCTGCAGTTTTTTTTTCTACAAGTTTTGTGAACAATGAATGTTTCTCTGTAAGAAAGTATGATTATAAAACTGATCCAGACAGTCATAGTTGAACACAGCATGGTGTTAACTGCCACTTTATACACGTTTAACTGCCAGTTTAACGGTTATATGTTCAACGGTTCTAGTTTAACGGTTATATGTTCAAAGTTTTCGCCTCTTATTTCAAAAGTAGTTTCATAAACCGGGATAACGTTGGCACAGACATAAGTGGCAACTCATAAACATAATTTTTACACTTATTTGTGTCCTAAAATGTACGTTTTTACCCCTTTTTTAACAATAGTCTTGTTCCAGTTTCCAGCAGACCGCTGCAACAGTTTGATTCCAGGATTCTGTCAGTTACAAACAGTTAAGACAGGAAGTAGAGCGTTTTCAGCCTTCAAATTAAAAGCATCGCTGTTGCTTAGAACAGCTATTCTCAACCCCTAGGGTAGCACCACCTTAGTGGGCCGCGGAGGTGCTGCCAAATGGTTGGCGGGTTTTAAAGGTCCCATATTGTAAAAAGTGAGATTTTCAAGTATTTTATATTATAAAGCAGGTCTAAGTGTTATATAAATACTGTGAAAGTATTGAAGCGCTCAATATACAGAGAAATACACGCAGCCCGTATTCAGAAATTGTGTGTTTGAAACAAGCCGATGTCACAATTATTCAATATTTAGACCATTACATGGTTTTAAACGTAATCACTCTAAATGTGTCCCAGTTTGTTTCCTGTTGCAGTGTATGTAAATAACATCAGCTGAGAGGAAGTACACACGGACTCTAAATGTTGCCTAGCAACGCAATTCCATTGAAATGCACTAAAACGGAGCGTTTCAGACAGAGGGTAAATACAGGCATATTCAGACAGACAGTATGAGGGAAATAAAGTTGTTTTTTTTAACATTACAGCATGTAAACATGTTCTAGTAGAAACACAAAATACAAGTATGAACCTGAAAATGAGCACAATATGGGACCTTTAAAACTAGAGGAAGGATACTGGAATGATATGAAACTAAAAATCCTAAAGGAATCTATTGGTCCCAACCAAGCCATGCTAGCTTTTCAGAAAAGGAGGGTGAATAACTTCAAAGTTCCGCAAAGTTTTTGGCGAGGAAAAACTGGCATGGCCGTTTTCAAAGGGGCCCCTTGACCTCTGACCTCAAGATGTGTGAATGAAAATGGGTTCTATGGGTACCCACGAGTCTCCCCTTTACAGACATTTATTTATTTATTTTATTTATTTATTTTAAAAGGATCCCCATTAGCTGATACCAATGGCACCAGCTAGTCTTCCTGGGGTCCAAAATCAAGTACATTACATCTATCACATACATACTATATACAACATCATATTCGTGTTACACTAATAACATTCAAATTTTCCAAACATATATAAATTTCACCTTCATACACATCTTCCACAACCATTGAGCTTCAAGCCCCATCATCAGGGAAAAGGAACAAAAGAAAAACCATACATGACCATACAACACTGGACTATGGATCAGCTGCTTTAGTAATGTATTCTTAGATGGTATTTGAATGAGCATATATGTCACAGATGCACTGACACAAAATGGAGTGGGGTTTTTTAAACGAAAAGTGATGTTGGAGACAACCCTGCACCAGTAAAAGCTCCAAAGCGTGTGGTGAGGAAATATAACTCTGAATAGTTTGGATTCATAACGTCAGGCGGTGATGAGGTGAGGGTAAGCTGAATATTTATGTGGGTCATTACACCTGACAGTGGCATATAACACATATTTATAGCCCAGTTTGTCATTTATTTTGGAAGGTTGTCCTCGGGATTATTTTAACAATCAGACGTGGGCCTCAAGTTACAAAAGGTGGAGAACCCCTGGCTTAGAGAGTGGTTTTATTTTGAAAATCGCTCACGGAAGCGGTGTGACGTTTCACCGTTGGCTTGACAGTGGTAGTTAACTGCCACGTCTCAATCTTTGCACCGCTGCTGCTGCTGGGTCTCTCTGGCGGCTCTCCCTGGGCTCCAGCAGCCGCTCTAAAGATTCCTTTAACCTGAGGGGGTTTCACATTGACTGTATTAATGAGGTGTCTCGTTATTTAGCTAATAGTTTCTGCTATACGTGATGCACAAACAGACTTCCCCAGGCTGCAGCTTTCAGAGCACAGTTTCAATACGGAACCGTGGTTTGTGATCACACAGCTGGCCGAGTAATAATAAGTACAGGAGGGGATTTCCTTCATTTTTCTAGTTTCAGGAAAAAGAGAACAGCAGTTCCTACAGATGGTTTTGCATCTGACATTTACAAGTTGACAGGTCACCTGTGTGTGGCCTCGGCGCACAAGGAATGACTGGTGGCTGACTGGATGCACTGTGGTGCCCAAACTGAGGCCAGGGGACCCAACAGGAGTCCCTTTAGGGCAGGGCTTCTCAACCTTTTGTAACTTGGCCCACTTCCGATTGTTAAAATAATTTCCACATAAATGACAAACTGGGCTATAAATATGTGTTATATGCCACTGTCAGGTGTAATGAGACATTTTCAGCTTACCCTCACCTCATCACCGCCTGACGTTATGAATCCAAACTATGCAGGGGAATATTTCCTCACCACACGCTTTGGAGCTTTTACTGGTGCAGGGTTGTCGTCAATATCACTTTTCATTAAAAAAAACCCCCACTGCATCTGTGACATATATGTCTGTAAAGGGGAGACTCGTGGGTACCCATAGAAACTCATTTTCATTCACATATCTTGAGGTCAGAGGTCAAGGGACCCCTTTTGAAAATGGACATGACAGTTTTTCCTCGCCAAAATTTAGCGTAACTTTGAAGTGTTATTCCGCCTCCTTCCTGAAAAGCTAGCATGGCATGGTTGGGACCAATAGATTCCTTTAGGATTTTTAGTTTCATATCATTCCAGTATCCTTCCTCTATTCTCAGTCCTCTATAAAGGGACTGAGAATAGCTGCTTTAGGGGTCTCAGACCTAAACTGAATATCTTTGAGTTGTGGACAAAAAAAAAAGATATTTGAGGACGTCATCTTGGGCTTTGGGAAACACTGATCAATATTTTTCACCATTTTATAGACCAATCAGCTAATCAATAAATCATTAGTTGTAGTCATGGTTAAAACCGTTAGTCAAATAATCGATAAATCAACTGAACAATTTAGACAATTTTAATTGCTTAGACAATTTATCAAGCGTAATACGCATATCATTTTCTGATTTCAGCTTCTCAAATGTGAGGATTTGCTGCTTTTGAAAATATACATATTGTTGTATATTGAACATATTTGGGTTTTGGACTGTTGATCGGGCAAATTGTGGTGGGCATTTGTCTCTATTTTCTGACATTATAAGAGACTGAATGATTATTCAATTGCAGTAATTGCAGAAATAATTGTCCGATTAATCAATAATCATCATTAGCTGCAGCCCTGAATCTTTTGTCTTGTGAGACACTGGATGGTTCTACCTCTTCAGGCCTCTTCTCATCTGAAATCCCAGTCCATTCATAGACATATAGACAACGTTTGTCAAGCAGCTGCAGCTACACACATTACTTCATTCAAAGTGGTCACAACAAGCCAAAAAAAAAGTTGTGAAACACTGTTCTTCTAATCTAATGCATGTCTCTGTGGAGATGCTTGTCACAGAATAATTTGGAAAGCTCTGTTACCGCTTCCACAACCCAGAGTCAACACAAGCCTTGTCACGCCAGACAGATTTTTCAGCAGCGACTCTTAAGGAATTTGGCTCCCAGCAGCTTATTATGACGCCATGGGGGAGGACTGACTGACTGACTGACTGACTGACTGACAATTTTATAAACAACATTACATATTCTGTATAAAAGCTGTGATTCTCACTCACTCTCTATCCCTCTGACACACACAGACATCTGTCTCAAACCTACTTTGATGATGCTTCACTGAAATATGTCGCTAATTACCATCTCCTCTGATTTCCAGGCAACAGCCAAGACGGCCATACTGTTCATTCAGCCTCAGTACAATGTCACCACACTATCACCAGGTATGCAGTGCACTTATTAAATACTCATTTGAATTCACACTGATGTGAATGTGACCACAAATTTTGCACTTCTACATTTTCAGTTTCATGTCTGCCGCTGCTTCTGTTGCCTCATTATATTACTGCCATTGAATTGCGCTTACAAAATGAGTTTGCTCCAGGACGTTTAACACACCTCTGATTGCAAACATGTTCTGTATGTGTGTGTATGTGTGTGTTCAAACCCCACCTATGTGTGCTCAGAGGGCGAGGTGACGTTTTACCATTACGGATGGAAGGATTCTGCCACCATCCTCTTCTATTTCTTCATCGCCATCATCCTCCACGCTGTAGTGCAGGAGTATCTTCTGGATGTGAGTAACCCGGTCTCTGTCAGTCCACAAGGGGAGGCACAGTAGATGTCACACAGAGAGGTCCTTCTGTACTGCAATTACACTATCGAGAGTGATAGATATAAGAACAGACAAGAGACAACCAATATTGCAAATGGCCAGTAGAGCCAAAACAGGCAGCACAGCAATGAGTAAATAATAAAATGAGGGTTACCCTTCAATTTATTGGACCATAATTTCTAGGATGTTTCCTGTTTTTAAAAAAAAAAAAAAAAAAAAGATAAATAATTGATACTAATTTGAGGAAAAATAGGAATTTCCTTGATTGAACTGCTCAATTTAATTAATTAATTTATGTAAGGGATAATGCACGATGTGGTATCCATTATCAGGAATTAATGGACGACATGCGCATCAGACAATTGCCTCTGTGAAGTCCCTTTAATTCCTAATTATGGACACCTTGAAGGGCATTATTATATATTATATCATGATCACTTGCAAAGAAAAAAAATATTTAAACCATTCATTCATATTTTCATGCATTTTTGCAACTAAAATCTGAAGTTTTTCACCGTTTCCGTGGTAACCCAGAGGGTTTGCTAATACCTGGAAAAATCATTACCGTCCCATAAGGTTCTTATGTGATGGAAACGTTGTTGACTGCTCCAGTAAATAGGACGGGCCTTAGCTACGACTTGGTAACAGGAGATATTTCTATTCTGCTCAGCTCATAGAACCCGTTGGCTCAGCTACGAGCCACAAAGCTAACGCTACGCTAGCAAGATTCAAAGTCAATAAACATTGTGTACGGTTGGCAAACAGTAAATATAATTTAACAGTATGTTTAACAACAAGACTAGCTAGCTCTCCAGCCATGTCATTGTCCCTGAATAAACATACGGAGCTTCACAAACAAATGAGAGGCCATGTGTAACGTTACTGTCGGACGCAGCCTGAAGCAGCGAGTTGAAAAGCGAAATGGGACGAGACGATAGCTTATGTGATACAAAGTAAGTTCAGAGCGGCAGTGTAACCATAGAGTGTTACTTAACTTCTTGCAGCTTGTGTGTTTCCTGCATCGTCCTATCAGGGTTTATTTCGCAACAATGCTTGCTGTACATTATACCTTACTTAATGGACGCCCTGCAGCCAATCAGAATTGAGTATTCAGCCAGACCGTGGTATATTCATTTATAATTGGAAACTTCATTATCCATGTTTGTTGAATCATATGTGCATTGCATTTTTTTGAAATTGCTAGTGTACACATTCAACACTGCCTCTATGTTCCCTATAATTAATACCAAATTCCAAGGAAGTTTTTTGGAAATTATTCAGAAATTATAGACCCATAAAATTAAGTGACACCAAAATGAGTTATCAGCAATGTTTTTAATATTATATGGTACATTTACATGCAATACGATATTCCATCAATAGTCGGGGAATGATGATTTTTTTTCTTTTTCTGCAGTCATGAACCTGTAAAAAAAACACATCTTATCCTATTTACAGTTTCCTCAGTAAGCGCATGCTATTTATGAATATATTCGATTATATGAAGATGCATACTTACAGTGTTTGCATCCAGTTGCCCTTAAAAAGGACATTTTAAACAGAACAGTTTGAAACGCACCACATAAGAGCAGCATGCTGACTGTTTTTCAGACTAAATCACACGGGCTGGCATTGCTCCAGGTCTCTGAGGGATAGAGTTGTGCAGACAGAAAGAGAGAGAGAGAGGGAGTAGCATTTAATCCATCTGAAGGTATGAGCCCTTGTGTCATTGTTTAGAAATAGGCCAGCGAGGAGGAATGAGGTTTTATTTTAGCACCATTACCACAGTTTCCACAGTGTCTTGAAAGGAATACTTCTTCACAGGAGGGTTTTCAGCAGCAGCCATAAATAGTATCCGCCGTCTTTTCTTGTCCTAGTTATTTTACAGTGACACTTCCTCGTGCATGAGGATCTCAGCTGTCAACAGGCCGCCCATTATGACTGGATCCAGCCACATTCACATGATCTCTCTTGCATTGTTTGCAGAAAGTGAACCGGCGTCTCCACCTCTCCAAGAGCAAGAATACCAAGTTTAACGAGTCGGGTCAACTGTGTGTGTTTCACTTGGTGTCGAGTGTGTGGAGTTTTTACATCCTCATAACAGTAAGTGAGATTGGTATCATATTGTATCATATATCATATTACGACCTCCTACTTCAGGAAGTGTCTCATATATTCTTAAAACATATCAAGGACAACTATTTCTCACACTCGCTTGCACGCATGCACGCACACACTCACACACACTATTGAACGAGAGTTTAAAGTGTTCTCTTCTCTGATTTCTCCACACAGGAAGGATATCTCCTGCATCCCAGCAGCCTTTGGGAGAATTATCCCCATGTACACCTCAGGTATGACTGATGTGATACCTGCTCTGTCAGCGATACGTTTACATAAGAAATGCACGAATTATTATTATATTCATAGAACCATATGCCAGGGCTGCTACTTAAGATTATTTTCATTTTTAAAAAAAATTCCCAAACCCTTAGTCGACCTCCAGATGTCTTGTTTTTTCCGACCGATAGTCCAAAACCCAAATATATTAACTTTAATATCATAGAAGACTAAGAAACTCAGCAATTATTCACATTTGAGAAACTATAAGCAGTGAATTTTTGGCATTTTTGCTTTTAAAAAGACGTGTGTTAAAACAAAATCTGTGTTTTGCAATGCATTTAAAGATACTTTAGTCATTTTAGAGCAGCGATTCCCAAACTTTATCACGTCAAGGACTCCTAAACTGACACAAATTAGACCACAGACCCACGTTTGATAAGATTTTCACCTCCATCTTAATGATTTTTGCCTTTTTAGATGTTTTATTACAGAAAGTGTATAAAATGCATGACCAAAATTGTACACAGCTTTGTTGAATACTCAATTCTGGTCAATCACAGTGTTCTACAGTCTGTTATTTCTTTATCGCAGACCGTTATTATGTATAACAGACCGTTGTTCAACCCCTGCAGGGTGATGCAAGACGCCTGTCTGGGTTTATTTCACAACAATGAAATACAACTCAGTTTATATTGCATTTTAGTGGTGTATATTTCAGAATAAGTCTAACAAAATAATTGCCACACAGTGGATCTAGGGACGTTGCTTGCTTTGGCCTACCGCCTGCAATTTGTAGCTTACCATCATTTCCTGACATGTGCTGCCCCGCGCACACAGCCAAAACTAACCATGACTAACCAGCTTGGACAGAGAATTTGTTTTAAAAGGGGATTAAAAAGCAACAGCTGAACACAGGAACATTTCTGCTGGATTACTTGGCTGTGTCTACTCTTAACCAGTTTTCTTAAAGGTTTAATTTGTTAACAGTTGCATCGTCACAAGAAACAAATCAAACCGATATTGTGTCTCTGTAAATTACATTGACTCTCTCTCTCTCTCTCCTTCTTGCCCTTTTTCCCTTTCTCCTACTTCCCTTCCACCCGTCTGTGTTTCTGCTCCAGGTTTCAGGTGAAATTTTTCTACCTCACTCAGCTGGCCTACTGGCTCCATGCCTTGCCGGAGCTCTACTTCCAGAAAGTACGCAAGGTCAGTGAGGAGGCCCTGGGAACTGGAGGAGTTCTGGAGTGGGACTAGATAAGCTTTGTGTGTGTGTGCGTGTGTGTGTGCGCGTGTCTGTTTGTGTGCTGCATGTATGCACATTAGACAGAGTGACGAAGAACAAAAGGCTCCAGGATTGCAAATAAACACTGTTTGTTTTTTCCAGGAGGAGATTTCTCGTCAGCTCCAGTACATCTGTCTGTATCTGCTGCACATCGCCGCAGCCTATTTGTTAAAGTAAGCAAACATCTTTTTTTTAATTTTTTTTTTATTGAAAACCAACCAATTCAAAGGCTTGACAAGAAAAAATGCATGGATAGTGAGGAAAGACATAAAAGAATCCTTGAATTTCTCTGCAGCAGCAGATCTCCCTGCACTACTCAGCTTAGTGGCTCTGCTTTACTGCTACTGACATTATATAAAATACTGTATATGGTCCTCATAGAGCCCTATATGGATGTTCCCCACTGGATTATTTTCTTTTGTCACCTAATCTATCACCTGCTTCTCTCTTCTTCCTTGTTTAGTTTGAGTCGTGTGGGTCTGGTACTCCTCTTCCTCCAGTATGTGTCAGAGCTGGGCTTCCACATCGCCAGACTCTTTTACTTCACTGATGAGAACCATCAGAAAATGTAAGTAACCTCACTGGGTTTAATGGTTTAGAATTTTTTAGGGCTGTCAATCGATTAGAATATTTAATCACGATTAATCGCATGATTGTCCATAGCTAATCATCATTTTTATCCGTTCAGAATATACCGTAAAGGGAGATTTTTCACTTATTTAATACTCTTATCAACATGGAAGTGGGCATATATGCTTGCTTTATGCAAATGTATGTATATATTTATTACTGGAAATCAATTAACAACACAAAACAATGACAGATATTGTCCAGAAACCCTCACAGGTGCTGTGTTTAGCATAAAAAAATATGCTCCAATCATAACATGGCAAACTGAAGCCCAACAGGCAACAACAGCTGTCAGTGTGTCAGTGTGCTGACTTGACTATGACTTGCCCCCAAACTGCATGTGATTATCATAAAGTGGGCATGTCTGTAAAGGGGAGACTCGTGGGTACTCAGAGAACCCATTTTCATTGACATATCTTGAGGTCAGAGGTCAAGGGATCAAGCAGTGATCAAGCTTTTATTGCTATTGACTTGACATCAAGATTTATTAATATGTTCCTATCATAATACTGAACATGTTTTGAAACCTTTTCTTTTATTGACCACATGTGCTTCAGGTTTGACTTGTGGGCCATGAGCTTCGTGTTTACACGGATGGTCACTTTGACCCTGATGTTCCTGGCTGTCGGCTTTGGTTTGGCTCGCAGTGAGAACCAGGGGCTGGACTTGGAGATGGGGAACTTTAACACTGTACTGATAAGGTAACGACCTGGTAACTACTTATGTCCAACATCTGTGGATAATGATTCATTTTGTGTGCACTGCCATTACTTTTTACAGCTACCATGACAACTGTAGACTCACTAAGCGCCCATAAAAAAAAAAAAGTGTTGACTTTTTAATGTTTTCATCGTTTTACAGCATAAATTCACAGTAGATGTAGCCAGGGATTTTGACACTGATTGACCAACATCACAAGTAAAAACACATGTCTACAAAAGGATTAAAAGGGGACATTACAATGTGACATTTCAAAAAACTCGATATACCTGCAGTTACAATAGGACTATTGAAAACATTATTTAAAGATATCTCTGAATATAAGTAATTTACTAGTCAACATAGTTTGACATTGCACTTTATTTTTGACTCATTTACTCTACTTTTAATTTTATTGCCTACCGGACCAAACTAAACTCTGGTCCCCTTGTTGTCCGTGGCAACCGTTACCGTCAAATCCTGAGAAATTTAAGAAATATTCTTCAGACCTTATTTCAAACACACACACACACACACACACACACACACACACACACACACACACACACACACACACACACACACGGCCCAGGGCTAGAACGTATTTTTATTACTTCGGCATGCAATGTCAGATCCTTTTTCCAAAGCACACACTTGCACTAATCTTCTTTTTTTACCCTGGGGCCCCTTCAGGCTGACTGTTCTACTGCTGGTATGTTTGACCCAGTCTTGGCTACTCTGGAAGTTTATCCGCTTCCAGCTGAGGCGCTGGAGGGAGTTCAGACACGAACAGGCTGTTCGCAAGAAGACTGCCGCAAAACAACCACTGCGGCCACTGAAGAGAGACTCACGTGAGTGTAAACACACCTGCTCAAACACGTTTCACAACACTTATGTCATCTCGTAATAGTTACAGATAGTCAGGCAGCAGCTATTTCATAATATTACAATAGTCAGGAATGTGACTGGATTCCGATCATTCCCTACTTTCTTGATTTGTCCGGATCACACTGACACTACGCACTCATTCAACATACTTCTGTGTGATTAAACAGTACTATGTATTTCAGCAGCTGCAATATGTACTAAAAGTAATAATATAATATAGGAATGTCTGTTTGATATGTGCTGCATTAATAGTAGAGATCCTGACCTCTCGCCTCTCTCTCTCTCTCCTGCTAGTTGGTCACCATGAAAATGGAGTTCTTAAAGCCGAGAACGGAGCAGCCTCTCCTCGGACCAAAAAACTCAAATCCCCCTAAGACAACACGCTGACTGGCCTGAACAGTGTTTCTCATCAGCACAACGGGAAAGCTGGCGGCCAATCCGGCCAGCGAGCTTCTCGTTGAGTGTGTCCTGAGACGTTCCAGGGACTCAGTCACTACAGACTTTTTAGGCTTAAAAGCTGGAAAAATGAAATCCAAGGAAATCCCTCGAGCCCAACAGACATTTACTCTCCTCATCATCATATCAGTATTTTTTTATACATCATCCACGCAGCCTGCTATCCCACGGATAAGGAGCACCATTTGTATGCAGAGTGATTCAAATGTAAAGTGAAACACGGTATGTGGCGCACGCGCGTGTGTCAATGTTGAATGTGTTGATGCATATCCTCATACGTAAGTACTGTATTGGCTGTAGTGTTGTCTGATGTCGCAGCTGTTTTTTTCAGCTCTCGCCATTGAGCCGGCTTTGCTTGTTTTCTAGTCTGGTCCATCGGAGCAGAAACATGTTACTGATGATATGGTATGATATGAGCTTACTGTATGCTGGCCTCAACGTTATCCCTTTACCTTTATGTCAGGGGAGGGAACGGGGGCTCCTCCCAACGATCTGTGTCTGTTTAAAATCCTACATTCGTCACTGGTCACTTAACAGATAAGCATCAAGTATGTATGTTGGATATTACCGCATGCCATTCCATTTTTTTTCTTTTAATTTTTTTGTTAATTACTTTATTAAATAATGCAATTTTCTGAAATATTGTGTGACTTAAGTCCTTTCTTGGTCTGAATTGGTAGTAGTGGGTGGCACTGAGTCCCCCTCACTAATGCTTTTAGCTGAATGCTAATGAATCAGTACTCAGTCCATGTGGGGACTTGAACTGGCAACCCTCCGGTTCTGAAGCCAAGCCCCTACAGGCTGAGCTACTGCCGTCCCCAAATTAATATCTAGATCTGCAAGGATTGTCAACTATTAAATTAATCGCCAACTATTTTGATAATCAGTTTGAGTAATTAAAAAAAGAAATTCAAAATTCTCTGAATCCAGCTTCTTAAATGTGAATATTTTCTGGTTTCTTTACTCCTCCATGACAGTAAACTGAATATCTTTGAGTTGTGGACAATACAAGACATTTGAGGACGTCATCTTTGAGAAACACTGATCAACATCATTCACCATTTCACCAACTAATCGATTAATCGAGAAAATAATCAGATTAAACAGATTAATCTACAATAAAAATGATCGTTAGTTGCAGCCCTAATAACATGTACTTGTTTGATTGCCCGTCTCACATACATAACTTTGTATTTTTGATCAGATTTTAGGGTAGGCCTTGGCAGCCGCTTGGTATATGCCCGATATAAGTAGGATACACACTAACACCAAACAGATTACGCCAAACAAGTCACACTTTCTGCAGCGGGTCCAGAGTTTGTTTATTATATTAAGAAACATTCTGCAAAGGAAAGGATCTGATTTGTGGGGATTCTTGAGGCAACCCAGCCTTCCCTGATATCATGAAGACGGCTCTGCTACATCATCACCTGATAAAGAATGAAAAAAAAGAAGGCTATAAATTGTTGTATAAATCCAACATTTTAAAAAGTGACATCTACCGGGAAAAAAAGAGGCATGTTTTGCTAAATGGCTGATTTGATTTTTACCCATTTGGTCAGCTGGCTGGTTATTTGCCGTCCCCACACCCTGCAGCTTCTGGTAAGAATCCAGCGTCTGACGAGGGATCTGGCTCGCGATGGACTCCAGGTACGTCAGCACATAGCGGGCAGCGTCGGTCAACACAAATCGGTGGCTGAAAACTACAAAAACAGAGAGAAAAGATGCTGTGATGAGCTTTTAGGTTTTATTTCATATTGATCCCCTACTGGTAAAATAAATTATCTTTATTATAGGAAGACAATATATAGTACAGTAGCAACATGAGTTATACATTCCTGCTTTTTCCATGGAGAAAAGATGCTGTAGTTTCAGAATAAAGACTTCCTTTTGGAAACTAAGACTTAACAGTAAAGTAAATACAGGCTGTTAAAGTGAGAGAGTTACCCTCCACAGTGGCTCCAATAGCAAAGTCTGCAGGCGAGTAGAACTCAGGATTGTCCACCGTAGAGCCCGGCTTGGGGACGCGCGTCTTTTTCAGGAACTGACCCCCCATGACGCCGGAGTTGCGAGTGGGCTTTTCAAAAATACTCATCATGTCATCGGACAGGAAGTAGGACAGTACGAAAATTCGGCCCTCGTCTTCGGGATTCTGGGATTCCTGAAACGTCAGTAAAACAGGACAGCTTAAGCAAGGAAAGAAATCATGTGTTTTGTTGTCGATGGCTTTGAGTTTTGAGAATATATTTTGGTGTCTACATGTCGACTCACCAGCCTGGCTTTGTAACGCAACACTTTGTGGTCGTTTTCCAGCATCTTTAGCAGATTCTTTTTGGGACGCTCAGGAATTAAGGAGAAACAATTCTGGAGAGAGTCTTCAATCGATCCAAAGCCATTATAGGGAGGAACCTCCTGTAAACATGGACAGGAGAGGGTAATGAATGAGGAAAATTATCTATAACAACATAAATTCACAGATGACCAAAGATAGATGAATACTACATTTCAGTTTCTCACCTTCTTCCTCTCCTGAGGCAGGTCAGTCTTTCTCAGTACCTCTAAGGGTTTCATCTCGATGTCAGGGTGGTTCTTCTGGTAATACTCTTTAGTGAAGCCGTCGCAGTCGTACAGCAAAAAGCGGCGGCCCAGCAGCGTCATTGTCTGACCCAACTGGAAGTCTTTGGGGAAGTAATACTCATCTACTTCTGCTGTTGAAACCTCCAGCACACAGCTGGGAAAGGTCTCTGGGAGGAAATAAGTAAGATTAGTGTTATTAGTGTCAATTTGTCTTTAAATTTCTTCTTTGTTGTCTCTTTAAAAATATATAAATAAATAATATATTAAATATATTAAATAAATATAAATATATAGTAATAATAATAATAATAAGGATAATAATAATATATTAAATAAATATAAATATATTATAATAATATATATAATATATTAAATTAATTAATTAATTAATACAAATAAATTCTGCGTTTTTCTATAAAAAATAGGCAAAAAAAAAAGGCAAAAAATAGTTGACAAAAACATAACCAATACTCAATTACAGAGCAATATGATGTAAATTGTGTTCATGTTATGTTATTTTTTTTTCTAAAGGTATTCACTTTTACTGTACATGACTGGATGCAAAGAGACACCTGACCAAATCACTGTATCAGATCTAATGCAGTTATATAAACAGCAAAAGCGTTGCATCTCACTAGACTTTGGTTTCATTTTCCTGGGCAGCTTCTGTCTGCGCATCAGGACAGGGAAGGGATCCCGGCTGCTGTTGGGTTCGTGGACCTCTCTGATCTCCACCGTGTTGTCCGCCAGGAAATACTGGATGGTAACGCGCCTGATCTCCCCGAACATAGAGTCAGAATCATCCCACAGGGCAAAGAACCGCAGCACCTGACCAAGAAAAGGATAAAAGCCTGAAATCGGTATGCCAAATTCAAAATCTCAAGGTACAAACACCTGATTAATGATGCAAGATCACTTAGTGAGTTTGGAATGGAGGGAACTTCCTTTACCTTACGATCCATGGTGAGAAATTGGTGCTTTTGGTCGGCTTCAGAGGGTGTCGTGTGGGAAGTTTGGGGGATTTTGTGACGTTTGCGAGAAGGATCCGCAGGCATCGGCTCCGGGTCATCCAGAACAATGCCCTCGCTTTCCAGGAATTCCTATATATGATGAATGAGAGCATATTTACAACAACATATCTATATTTTTGTGTTAGACACACAGATAAAACACGCTCTGAGAGCATTCATACAGGTGAGTGTTGTACCTCTGTAAAGGTGTCGCACCGTGTGATGTGGTACGTGACCCCGTACACCTCCAGGTCCATGCCGATATTGAGGTCTTTCCAATGGTAATGCTCCCCGAGTTCATTCTTGGGCAGACGCTGGCGTTTGATCCGTTTCCCCTGCGGTATCCCAGAATTCACCACCACGGGCTCAATGATGCACATGCTGTCATCCTCGAGGTAGTAGTAGATGATCACAGGGCGCACGCGGCGCTCCTCTTCGGGGGAGAACTGGATATCTTCCTGAAAGTACGCATAGTAGCGCAACACCTACAAGACAAGAGGGTGGTGGAGAACAGACAGACAAGGATTTAATTAAACAGCTTGTTGGACAGCGACAAAAATCCTTAAATACTGGTCTTATTGTACCTTCTTGTCGAGGGCCACGTGTGCTGGGATGAAGGCCTCGACTACACCCTGGTCAAAGGAGCCATAAGTAATGTCTGGTCTGTCCAAGGACAACTCACTGATCTCCTGTTCGATCAGCTGCAATGATAGAAGAGGGTCCTGTCCAATGCCCACAATGGGGCGATGGGGAAGAGCGAAGCCATTTCTATAGCCCAGAGTCTGGGGACGCTGGAAGGCTGACTTCTGCAGAGAAACATCATGGAGGAGGGAATACATTAGCTCTGGTTAATCACAACAAAACTACAAATTTATAGTGGCAGTCCTGGTTGATTTAGGATTTCTATTTGAGTGAAAGCAATGTTATATCTGTATATCTGTATATTAATACAGGATTTTCTTCACCGCAGACACCCAGTTTGAAACACTGTAAATATCTAAACATTGCAAATACATAGGCTCATACACCATTGTGTTACCTCCTTCGGCTATAGATAGTGACTTAGCAGACATTTACTTAAAGGTCCCATATTGTAAAAAGTGAGCTTTTCATATTGTTTATATTATAAAGCAGATTTAAGAGCTATATAAATACTGTGAAAGTATCGAAACGCTCAATCCACGGAGAAATATACACAGCCTGTATTCAGAAACTGTGCGTTTAAATAAGCTGTAAGGATTTCTGTACATTTGTGATGTCACAAATATACAATATTTATACCATTTCACAGTTTTAAACAACTTTAGTAAATTTGTGGTATTAAATAGCCAGTTTATTTCCGGTTGCAGTGCAAGGAGGGTGAAAAGAGGAGCTTCCACGCGTCCACATATCATATCTTTGGGGTACAACGCATGTACAGTAAAATCTGGTGTGCACTCGCCGAAATTGAGCCAATGGCAACGCACGACCGCAGCTCCAGTTACACTGCGCATGTGTCATACCTCAGAGCACAAAAAACTAGTCCCAGCCGCTTTCAATAGGCCTTGTTGCAGTGTATGTGAATCACATCAGCTGACAGGAAGTAAACATTGACCCAAACTGTTGCCTAACAACGCAATTTAGTTGCAATTCTGTTGAAATGCGCTAAAACGGAGCGTTTCAGACAGACGGTAAATACAGGCATATTCTCGCAGAAATTCCGAAGAAAATAAAGGTGTTTTTTGAACATTAAAGCATGTAAGCATGTTCTAGTAGAAACATAAACTATAAGTATGAACCTGAAAATTGGCATAATATGGGACCTTTAAATGAAAATCTTTAAGCAGATCAAATAATTTTCACATCTATCAATACACTGTTCGTCTGTCAAATGTTTCAAAAGTCGCTTAAAGGGTCATTTAATTGCTGTTTTGTAATTGCTTTTCCCCCATGTTGTCCATGTATCTGTTTTTATGTTTTTTATTTTTTTTCCCACTCACAATGTTGTTTGGTTATGATTGCCCAGAAGTCTTTATAGATATTTAAATAAATATCTTCCTCACAAACACTAACCATACACACACACACACACACACACACACTTGTCTTTTTTTTTTAATATATTTACTGTGTTGTTATTGTTGTTATTATATATATCTTGTCCTAATTGTTTGTTATCACTATTATGTAGTCATATTATTTCTTTATATTAATCTTGTCTCTAGGTGGAGGCTTCAGATAAGCCCAGTGTGTTTTTTGCCTCTTCCTGCACTGTATATTATTCATTTATTTATTTTTTTAGTCTTAAATTGTGCAAAAATAAATAAATAATCAAATAATAGCAACACTTAGAACACAATTCTTAATATGTGAGTCTGCTAACCAACACAACACTGTGCAAGTGTGAGGATAATTGTAACATCTATACATGATAATGCAACACTGAACTAAACACTTAAGAGTATTTCAGGTCAGGAACAGCATCATGTCTAAACTGCGACTGGAGGAATGTAGTTTGCATTACAGTTTGCGAATATGGTTTAAATGTGACTAATAGAATATTAGTAAAAGGTTAGAACTAAACAAATAGCTCAATAACGAGCGTCAAAAACATTTCCAGTCAGCTAAGACAACCTAGTTTTATGTTTAACTTTGAATAACTTCATTCTTACCGTTACATCCCGAAAAGTGTATCCAGGTAAAAACGGAAGTCCGTGGCTCTCCCAGTTCCAAGACATTACTGCTGTTTTGTAAATGTTAAACCGTTTAACTTTAGTAATCTAATTCAATTTGTGGTATTAATTAGCCCCAGGGTTTTGTTACCGTGTAGCTCCGAGGTGGTAATTGTTTGTGGTATCCATGGCAACGGCACCACAGCAACAAAGTAAATAAAAAAAAAATAAAAAAGTAAACAAATATTTCTAAAAAACTACAATTAAAATAAATTCAGACGGGAAACACGAGGATATGTGTCCAGAATGATAAAAAAATTAAAAAAAATAAAAAAAATAAAAAAATTAAAATAAAAAGTAAAATAGCATTTTCTCCATAAAATCAAGTTGTTTTTATTTATTAATGTTCTATGATGAGTAGCTTACATGCTACAATATATTCAAGTAGTTATATTATAAAAATCATTTGCCATAGCTATAAATAACTTTATCATAAATAGGTGACTTTTATTCATTTACTTAATTAACACAAACTGTAGAGCTCTAACTTCACCACCAGGGGGCGAGCAACACCAACAAATCTCACAGGTCAGCCATCATATTCATGGTAACCTTACTGTAAAGTGTGTTTACTCTCTCTATATCTAATATTATTATGAGATTAGAGCAGGTAGTTAATTATTTTTTTTAATGAATTAGTTCATTGACATTTAAAACATAATTTCAGAAAAAAATGTGCAAAATTAAACAAAAACAGTACTAATACTAATATTTGTAGTATTATTAGTAGTATTATTATGAGATTAGAGTAGTTAATTAATTATTTTTTTAATCAACTAGTTAATTGACATTTAAAACATAATTTCAGGAAAAAAAATGTGCACAATCAAACAAAAACAGTGGGCTTAAGTTATTTTGAACACAGTTTATTCCAAGCACAGGAGTCATATTTTGGTCTCACTTTACCAGCTATCGGCACATTTTAAACCCCACTTAAATTTAAACAGTCTTTATAAAAACTAGATATAGAGCGGCCGTCTTTACGTGGATGACCCTAATATGTCCTGTGTACTCTCAATTAAACTCTCAGTCAGGAAAATACCAAGCTTTTTTTAATATGAAAACTATAATCATTTCTACGCTTGAATCCAGGGCAGCGCAAACAGAGCTGGATTGACAATATAGCTTATTTTATTAAACTGGCGACATGATTTAAGAGGTGCAGGTTGCACTGCAGGTCCATGTGTGAACCTTTTTTTTTTTTTTTCCAGTGCTGGTTCCTTCTCCAGATGTCCACGAGCAGCGAACATCTGGTTTAGCACTGGTTTCTTTGAAGTAAGGGGCACGGTCGACACAAGACCTGAAAAATAATTTCTAGCAAATGGTAAAAATTGGCATATTCTGGTTCCGTCCATCTACATCTGGGGAGAATGACACATGCTCCACCTCGCCAAACAATAAAGGGGAATACATATATGATAAAATAAATCTGGGATATCCAATTTAATAAATCACGACCAGTTATTGGGTTATACACCAGCTGCACGCTTGACAACAGTGACTTAATAGCTAGAAAAGGCACTGCACTGTGAATTAAAACATACTGTATCAAAAATAAGGTTAAATCACTAAAACCTCTTTGAGGTTCTTTATATATATGATATCTCTCTAATTCTTTTTCTTTAAATGCTGACATTTAGCTGTTTAAACGGGCTGATCCCCTTCTTTAGGAAGCAAATACATCAACCGAACACAGAAACACTAGGATTGCATCCCTGAGGTGCCAGACAACCTTCGCCAAGTATAAAAATATCTCATAATAAACCATACTTGAGAACAAAAAATACACACAACATCAATAAACTATTAAATATTATAAAATAGATTTCATAAGGGTTGAGATGAATCCCCCAAAAATATATTTTGGTTTTTTTTTTTTATAAAGGCAGCATGGTTATCCTCTGTGGAAAAGATTGTCTTACGTTAACGTCCCATAGTGCACTTCTTTCTGCTTTACGCTGCCCCTCTGTAGCGTTCACACTTGAATACTGGAGGGTGCCGAGCATGAAGCTCCAAGTGTCACGTTCTTATGAAACAGCCATACGAAGGCCTTGGTCCTTCAGTCTCTGCAGGCCTGTGTGTGTCTAAGGCGGCTAACCCATAAATCCCCACTTCAAAAAGGCCTGCTGAGGTCACGGGCAAGGCGGCGTAGCCTTTCACCCCTCGCTTCCGGCAGAAAGAGGTGAGCTTACCAAGCAGAGTGGGAGCTTATTCTCTGACTGAATGGGGTACAGCTTATGATGCCCAGAGGAATAAGCAAACCAGCAGAGAGGGAGGACTTTCTTCCCAAGTCTGCACTGTTCTCAGTCCACAGTTTGCTTATAAAGCTCCATGAGGGTCTCTTGCCTCTTCCAACCCAAGTGCGTACTAAATTTTCAAGTCAAGCTTTTTATAAAAAGCCCCTCAGCAAGTCCTCAGTAATACCGATTGAGGCTCCGCGTCCCGGGGATGTCAGGCTGCCCGTTCATCCAGATCTCCCGGATGATCCTCTCCCTCTCCTCGAGCCTCTGCGCCCTCTCCAGCTCCTCCGCCGACGTGAACACGTTCATGTTGAGCGTGCGCTCGAACCGCCGGTGCCGCCTCGCCGACAGGTCCGAGGTGGTGTCCCAGTCCGAGTCCGAGTCGCTGGAGTCGGAGGACGAGTCGGCGGGGTGCGCTCGCTTCTTGGCGGGAGGCCGCTGGCGGGGCTGGCAGTCGGTGCGACAGGAGATCTGGATCACCAGGGCGAAGAGGGTGAGGAAGAGGCCCAGACACACGCCGCAGACGAAGAAGAGCGCCGCCCGCTCTGGGTGGTCTGTTATTAAAGGGGGGAGAAAGACGGAGAACAAGAAGTGCTGCGTTTAGTTACAGAAAACATGTCAGACATTTAATTGGATCTTTGTGACTGATGGTTTTTATTTTCCTCTGACCTGTTCAACCTGCTCTGTTATGAAATATTTCACTTGATGGCTCACTCGCTGTAATGAATGTTGGCTTACAGCTCATATTAGTCACTTCCCAGACTTGGTTTGGCAAAAATGTCTCACAAATTCGGCTAAGTACTTCTCCTTCCCCTCGTCTTCAGAAATGTGTTTTCACATGTTGTTAATGTTGGTTAATGTGTCCGACCACCTCAAGCTTAATGCCATCACACTATTACTCAGCTACACTCTGTGACTCTGCTCAGCATCTTCATTTGTACTGAGGTTTTCAGATCATTAGACTCTCAAAGTTCCAAATGAAAAGGGAATAAACTGCAAATATTAATAATATACATTTTCTGGCAGTTTACAAACATTAGAAAACTCTTCAACAAGTCCACTTAGCTGACCTTACACATGTTCAGCTTACATTATGTTTATCTCACTGTATGACTTATGCATCTCGCTATGTATAAACTGTTTATTTGAGTTTACTTGAGGTCATAAAACAGGAAGTAATCCCAACACCGAGAATATTGCAGCGTCTGTTTTAGCAGCTGGCTGAAGCAGGTGACTGAGTGTGTGTGTGTGTGTGTGTGTGTGTGTAAGGAGCTGTTATCTCTGCCTAACATCTGCATTCCTTTGGGTCACATTTACCCACGTTCAGTCCCAGGAAAAAGGAAACACACTTTTTTTTTTTACCCAAAAGATAACATGCCACACACATGCAGCACACACAAGCTGCACTATTATGGCCAACATGATAATCACAATTATTTTGATCAATATTCATCATTCAATCACGATTATTTATCACAATTATTCATTGATTTTAGGGACAAAATATTTTTAATTTAATGCATTTTCACATTTAAATAAACGGAGCACTGCTTTCACTTCTATGTTGGTTCTACATTCCTGCTAATGTACAAATATTTGCATCAAAATAAGACTGATCCTTATTCACAGTGCATCTCCTAAAAGCAAAAATATAAAATTGTACCAAAACGTTTTTCCCAAAATATTACTCTTCTACTCTGGACTGCAGCCGCAGCATTCAGGATAGTTTTTCACAGGCTGCCGTTATAGGGTCGCACGCAGCGGCATGACAGCTCCCCGAAAGTGAAGCCAAAACATCTGGATCCCCCCCTGGGAGGCTGGCTATTTGTTTAGGAAGCGCTCAAATTGATATGCAGCAGAGTTTTCCATGAGTGGAGCATTTTAAACGTCAATATCGCAGTCGATCATGTTCATTTAATTGTGGGAAGCCAAAATCGTGATCGCGATTAATATCCGATTAAGCCCTAGCACACATGAAATCATGCACTGAAGTCCCATTGTTAAACATATGACTGGCCGAGAAGTAAAAGAGCTCAACCAGCCCTTGGATATTAAGATCCAGACCTGTTCTCTAATAAAAATGTGGTGGAAGGAGTAAAAAGAGGTCAGCTTAAGGTCTCTAAGGTCTTACCTGCATCTTTATGCTACTCATGTGATGTTGTCCTACCTGATATGTAAGTGTAGGCTGCCAGTGCGTTGCTGATGAGGGCCATGTTGGCGCTAGAGGTGGAGTTGATGATGGGATTAATGTCTGGTGGGCGCGGTAGACTTTCTTCTTCTCCTCCACCTCCACCTCCTCCTCCTCCTTCTCCTCCTTCTCCTCCGGCTTCTGAAAACTTCTCCTCGTTGGGGTTCGTCTCCCTGATCTTCTTCCTCTCTGCAAAAGCAGGAAAGTTCAGTTTAACAACACAAAGCAGACTAAGAGGATAGAGTTCATTTGAATTCTCTATGTAGACACAGATGTTTTCATGACCACACGTACAGTCACATTATGACGCCACACATTTACTGTAAAGTCGGAGCGTATTCTCTCCGAGGTATTGTGACTACGGCGCTCAGACCGCTGAGTCATCCGCCGTCTCGCTGTGGTTTTCGATTAAAGGAGATATACGCTTCTGTATAAAAAGATGCATCATGGATAAAAGACGCACACATGTTCACTTGTGTGATTCAGGAGATAACACAACATCCGCTTCTGTCAAACTCATTCTGACTCAGGTCGTTAAGAGAACAGACGGGACACATGGGAAAAGTTTGTACTTTGGCAACATTTCAAAAGCCTCCACCGAAAATCTCAGAAAACAATCTATTTATAGACGAGAACAACTGTTTCTTCCGCTGGAGTTTCATCGCAGCATGACTTCTTTTTTGGTGTTTACATGCTGGTTTGTGTTGTATATGCAAGAGTCGGAAGAGGAGCATGGATTACTTTCTGAGTGAAGTCGCATCTAGTTAACCTGAAGAGGTGTTTAGGTGGGATGTTTAACTACTGTAACTTTAGCTCCATGAATAAGCATTGAAAACAACCCTGAAGCTGAGACAGACCAAAATAAACAGAAGCACTCACTTCAATGACCTAAGTCTTACCTCTGTGTGCATGTATAGTCATATTTACCTGCTTGATTATTTTTTGTCAGTGTAGGTAAGCATGCTTTGGTGAACTGTCACACACACCAATGACCTCTAATTGCAGAGTCTGTAACGTGTGTCAGGCTCTCTTTATCTGATAAATGCAGTTTAGACTAGAATTGCTCACTGAGAAGGTAAATGTTTCCACCTGGACCCACGGCTGTGGTGGTGCACACATCAGCTAACATTCAACCACCAGACCACAATCTCTCTTTCTAACGAATCGTCAATAGGAAACACCAGCAGTGCGAGGAAATACAGAATACTTAATGATGGAAATGCAGTAGTAGCTCTTTTGATTTAATACTTTTAACTTGATAAATTCAGGTGAAATCATAATTAATAATTCATTTATTTAAAATTGAAATAATTCAATGACATTTTGACAATAATAAATTCTGCATGTGTGTTGACATAATAATGATCCGCCTCAAACAGAGTGACATTTTATGTTTTCACAATCATCAACAGAACAGAGGTGTGTTAAAGGGATAGTTCGGGTGTTTTGAAGTGGGGTTGTACAAGGTACTTATCCTTAGTCGGTGTATTACCTTCAGTAGACTTTGGTTAGTTCGAATTCACCAAAGTCACACAATAACATAAAACAAACTAACCGATCAAGGCAGCGGTAGATGAGCAGCCGGCATGTTATGCTAGGTAAAATTAAATGGCAGGTTTTTTTTCAATGGAGTCTGGTGGCTCTGGCGAGAGCATAGATGAATACAACGGCTTCAGTTCCACGTCGGAAAGAGCTCTCTGACAGCAAGGAAAACCGGCAAAAATATTCTAAACATAGCGTACACTTAACCTGATACTGATTTTTTTTAGGTGGCCTTTCTTTTAGGTGTCTAAAATCTGTTTTGCTGCCGTGCCTGTCCACAGCAGTACATTGCTTTGCTCCCGTGCTGGTACTCTTGTCTGCTTCTCCAAACAGGGGGCGTGCCGACTGTCATCTACTGTAGTAATACACTGACTATGAAGAAGTACCTCATACAACCCCACTTGAAAACACCCAAACTAAACTATCCCTTTATGAACAGACATAAGAGTAACAGGGTAGGTATAGCCGGCATCATGGCTGAAGGGACAAAAAAAAAAGAAAAGACAACTCTGTAATGGCCAAATGATTGCAGTGCAGAAACACCACACAGCAATGAGCAGTTAAGACCAAAGATGGAGACAATAAAACGTCCGAATTTTTATGGTTTACAGCTTTAACCTCTTTAACCTTTCAGCGGGCGGGTCCATTTCTAAAAAGTGATCCTGTCCTGCCATGTGGTGTTCGAATTCACAAACTTCTATTTTAAATTCTAGACAAGATCCTGAAGTTTTCAAAGACACAAATAAGTCCGGCTGAAATTTGGGGGTAAGTAGATTCTTTCCATTTGGTATGATGGAGATACATATGAACGTTGAGAGCAAAGAGAAGAGGGAAATCAAGAGTTTAAAGAGGACCTATTGTGCTTATTTTCAGGTGCATACTTGTATTTTGTGTTTCTACTACAACATGTTTAATGTTCAAAAAATGCTTTATTTTTCTCATACCGGCTGTGCTGCAGCACCACTTTTCACCCTCCGTCTGAAATGCTCTGTTTGAGCTCCCGAGTCAGCTGGTCCACTCTGTTGTGATTGGTCAACTGAACCAAACTCTTCGGACTCCGCTCCAGCTCCGCTCTAACTAACTTTGTTTGAGGGCTTGCTAAACTAGCTGCTAGGCAGGTATAATGCAAATATGATACTTGGTGACATCACCACGTGACGGAAGAAAAGGCAGGACTTCAAGCAAGGCGTTTCAGGTAGATCAAGAGCAGTGTTTCTGTCGTGGAGTCCTTTTGGACTGAACTTTGGGCTTTGTAACTTTGCAAAACAAAATAATACAACACACTAAAAGAAAGGAGAAAAAACACGAAAGCATCAACGGTTCTCTTTAAGTCATAAAAATGTTCTCATCTAAGTAAGCAAATGAGTGTATTTCCCAAAATGTCAAACTATTCCTTTAAGACGTATGTTATGAAAACTGCTGTTTAGTAAACTGACAACATGTTGGTCAAGCGGAAAGATCAAATCTGTTTCTTTACGCCCATCCCTCTATCCAGTTGGAAAAAAAAAACAAACAAAGAGAAATGAGACGAATGACCCGAGACGATGAGGACGCCTTTATTTACAGTAAAATGTTTCTTGTTCCGCCTGCATGTGTTTCATCGGTGCATCAGAGGTGGAAACAGGTTTTTCTAGATGAGCTTTAAGTGAAGAGATTGGAAGGAAGTGAAGCCACTCATGCGTCAGGCACTGGCAGCACCACAGCACACATCTCCTGTCCGCTCCCTCTCTTACCTCCTCATTCATTCGTCTATCCTCCTAATCAGAACAGCGCCGGTGGCTGAGCAGAGTAATTAGTGTGCTGGACGCAGGCCACCATCCCTCATGAATAAAGCTTTGTTTAAGTTTCCTTCCTTGCTGGCGCTCTTTCATTTCATTGTTCTTCGTCTGTCTTTCTCTCTCGATGGGGGTTAGACAGTATAGCAGCCTGATTTAGACTGTGGTCACATCGTTGGCTCTTGGAAAAGCAGTATATTTTTAAGACCAATGATCATAAATGGTCCAAACCGATGGCTCTGCTTGGACACATATGGAAACAGTTGAACCCGCGCGACTTTAAATATACATACATATATGCCCTGACTTGAGACCTGAATTACTGTTTCTCTTGATGCCTGGGAGGCCTCGGGACTGTTTAGTGTTAACTGCTCTCCATGGGAGGCCGAGTGTGTGTGTCAGTGTGTGTGAGAGAGTGAGAGTGTTGGTCGTTTTTGCTCACCTGGAACAGCGTCGGGGCTTTTGACTGAGCTCCCCTCCGGAGGGCTGTCTCCCACTATGTTGGGGTCATGGGCGCTGCTGGGTGGAGGGGAGTACACCGGCGGTCTGGGTCCCTGCTCCTGGAGCAACTTCTTTGGGACTTCAAAGAGAAGGATAGGTGGAGCAAAGGAGGGGAGGGGAGGTTGGGTGGGGGGAGAGAGGGAATCAAAGAAACATACAGAGGATAATTAGATGATTTGAAAAGGAGATGTATAGCGGTCATTTCTAATTCAGTTCTGCACGGAGCCTGACCAATATCGATTAGGCAATATTATCCGCTTATATTTGTTTATCATAAATATACTGGTATAAGCAGGAAGTCTGCAAAAATTCAGAAAGAAATGACACTTCATAAATGCTTTACAAGCGGTATTCTTATGTGTTTTTGACCCTTTAAGTTTAACATAGTCGTATATATTTAAAACATTAATACCTGCAATAACTTCAACTTGTTTTTGCCACTTGGGAAGTTCTTCTCCTCCCTCGTGTGCACATGGCTGTACAGTCTATATTTCATAGGAGATTCTCAGTGGTGTTAAAGGGATAGTTTGTGTGTTTTGAAGAGGGGTTGTGTGAGGTATCCATAATCAGCGTATCACCTACAGTAGATGACAGTCGGCACGTCCCCAGAAGAAGAAGAACAGAACCAATATACTTTGCTGCTGTGGATGGGGCCGGCAGCAAAACGTATTTTAGACACTTAAAAGAAAGGCTCACATAAAAAAATCAATATCAGTATAAGTGTACGCTATATTTAGAATATTTTTGCCTGTTTATCTTGCTGTCAGAAAGCCCTTTCCAACTGGAAGCCATTGCATCCATCTATGCTCTCGCCGAAGCCACAAGACTCCACTGAAAAAAACAGTAATGTTACCTTGCAGAACATGGAGTTGCTGGTCTACCGCTGCCTCAATTAATTTAATTTTGTGCTGTTGTGTGACTTTTGTGAATCCAAACTAACCAAATTCACACAATAACACAAACTGATTAAGGCAGCGGTAGACCAGCAACTTCCGTGTTCTGCGAGGTAAAATTACTGGGTTTTTTAATCGAGTCTGGTTGCGAGAACATAGATGGATA